>CM062816.1:725305660-725470660 GCA_031772625.1 Pinus tabuliformis
TAGTCATAGTGACATTTTTTAGTGTAACAGATTGCCCCCTAAAGTGTGAAGCCTGTAATAGATTAGGGTTTTGTATTATCTAGTAAGGGTTGAAGCGCTTTATCATTTCAAGGATATCTCGTGGAGAGCTGGTCAGAACCTGCAATTTTCAACACAAAATACATGTATAAGATTATATCATCACTGAGGTAGGCATTCCCATACTCAGATCAAAACTTTAATTAACAGACTAACTACTCTGATACAGGAATGATCTTGTAGTACATCATAATCATAGACTTTTGTAGACACAGTATGGGTGCAACCATCTGTTTATGATTAGTCTACTTAGATAATGAATACAAAACTCCTCGCAGCTGGATGGTGGAAACTAGATCCAGGGTCTTCATTTCTACTTCCCGAATTGGTACGATTCTAGCCATGCGAATAAATGAGTGATGTCGAACATGGTAGAAACCACTTGATTCCAGTCGATGATGTAAACTGTTAACAAGTGTGAGAGAGACCACCAGTAATGTTAATGGTTCTCAAAGTACCCAGTACAATCCATGAGATGTGAATGAATGAGTTGATGTCGAACATTTCACGGAATCCTTCGATCGAAAGTCAATGATGTAAACTGACGTCAAAGGCGAGAAACCTGCCATTGATGCATGCAGACTTCTAGGTACTGACGATTTCTAAGTCATCTCTCTAGATAATGTGCTGATGTCGATAGAAAGCGACCCGTTGTAGGCAAGCCACAACACGAAATCATTTGTTCAAGTTGAAGAAATGTTGCTGTAAGGACTGACTCAGGGATGGTCAAATGGATGACAAGTATTTTGCAGATGAGAGTTTTGCTTGCAGACCTCTTGAACACATAATGAACAACAGATGGTTTGGTGATAAACGACTCAAAGTTAATCCCTGAAAACCCGATGAAGGCTTTCAAAGTGGTTTGATCAACTGTGAGGTAAAGGATTTCCCAACCCAGGTGAATGAAAAGTGTCATGTCCAAGAGTGGTAATAAAGTTTCTTTCTGAGACAAAAGATAACAAATAAGCTCATTCCTGTCTCTTTTCCCCCACCATTTCTGGCAAGTTACCTCTTTATTTTTAACAGCTTGAGGAGGTAACATATGCTTGATTATAAGCTCATCCTTCGGATGAGTCCAACTAGTTTTGATTCGAACCCTAGGAAGGAGTGGTTCGTTCCTGTTTGTAATTGAACAGGTCCTTTACTGTGAAATTTTAACGAGCCCAGTATAGGAGAACTCGGCGTTTTTCAATTTTAGGAGTCTGAAAAACTTAAGAAGACTCCAAGTTGATCTTTTTGTTCAGATAGATGTGTGTCCCCCAAGCCCGAAAAAAGTATAAAATAATACTTGGGGGAACCGCTTGATCTTGCGACCAAGGAGTACTTTCATAATTAGTGCCACTGACTGAAAAGTAAAAAGCGATCAAGGACACGTCGTTTTATTTCCAGTATCGAGTTTGAAACGACAAAAAACCGGCAACCTTTTCCTGTTTTTACGGTCAGAAAAGGGCTATAAGGGGACCGTCTTTTAATTCCGTTTTTTTGTTGAACGATGTAAAAGAAACGCTCGGCAATCTTTTCATATTTTAGGAGTCAGAAATGGGCTTAAAAGATGACTCTGATATTTGGGTTGTGAAAAATGACAATTTTCCTCTAATCCCTTTGTCCTGCACAAAAACGACACATTACTCATACCTGTTTAAGATAGGCAAAAATACATTGAAAAATATCCTTCCATGGTGAAAAATAAACAAACCTAGCATTCATTCATCCAAAAACCTATAAAAAGACTTTTTACCATGTCATTTTTACCATTTTACTATTGAGGTGAGAAAAGGGCTTTTGGCAAGAAACTTCCGTGGTCATTGCGGAGAATCCGACCGTCAGAATCGAACGTCGTCTCTTCCAGGTATTTCACAACATCCTCCTCTTCAATTTCATCCGATTTAAAATTTTGTTTTAGGTTTTAGTTTTGGTTTTTGGGGGGTTTTAGGTTTTAAAAACCGCTCTGCGGGGTACGCAGGTGCCCTAAGGGTGACCTGCGTCCCCCGACCTTTTCCTACACAGGAAAAAGGTCGGGGTACGCAGCCACCTTCAGGCCAGCTGCGTTACCGGCGCTCTGTGTCCTAAACGCGGGGTGCGTACCCCGCGAAGGGCGGAATTTGAAACCCCAAACCCCACAAATATAACCATTTAAATTTTCCCAAATTAATTCTAACCTTTATTTCTTGGTGTGTAGGGCACTCACCATGTTGGATTGGAGAGAAGAGAGCACGAGGACATTGATTTAACCGCAATTGGTCACCAACCTTCCATTGATGCCCTAAAAGCATGCGGACTATATAAATACTGGGCCATACCTGGCATGAGGGCTCAGGTGAGATTCTTGGAGTGGCTGGTTGAGAGATGGAAACATTCATGAGTAATGCTTTTACATCGGAGGGCACCAGCTCGAGATAGAGCCCTCTGACATATACTTTCTCACTGGCTTGCCAAATAGGGGCGAGCAATCTCAATCTAGCCGGGACTAGGCCGGGTGGCCATCCCCTTGCTTGTCTCGGGCAAATTGGTGCATACCCAATCAAAACCATGCGAAAGGCATAGAAATCAATACATCTCTCGGCGTGAACTCATGGTTATAGCTTTCACGGTTACCAAATTTTGCGGCGCACCGCTCTACATATTGCCACCGGGTCCCAAATGCGGATGGCGATTGACTGTTTTCGAGGCACCATCTTCAACTGGTGAGATGCTGTGTTGGCCAACATGAAGGGCCACTGACTAGGGCAAAGAACGGACAACTGAAGACCTTTGGATATGGGCCTCTAGATGTGAGCTTTGCCTTAGAGAGAGTTCTGATGCTGATCCCTCAGCATCTCACTGTTGATATCTTGGGTCCTCGGGAGCCAAAGCTGATTACGATGGGTTACGGTGATGGCCCAGCATCCTGACGAGGGCGCGGCAGTTGTTCGATTCCCTGCTGGTTATTTTCACTGGTTAGAGGACCAGGTTTTTGCGATTCAGGACTTTCCGTATGCCGGAGTAGATTTTCGAGGTGATCCGGACATGGTTCTTCCACAGGGAGAACAGTGGGATGACAGAGGTACTTCATTTTCCACGAGTTTTTAAATTATGTATTTTTTTGTTTTTTATATCGCCTCAAAATGGACAGCACAAATTTTCAAAATGTAGATGTAGGTCCACGGCGTCCAGCCAACCTCCGGGCTTTTGAGAGGAGAGTACCAGCTGTACCAGCGCCAGCCCCACAGGATGCGGCCGCAGAGACCTTAGCCGAGCTGGAACAGGATCTAGAGCGTCTGACGGCGGATATACCAGAGACCACCATAGATGATATTCCCATTCGACTCCAGCGCTATGTGGTCGCAGTCCCAGGACCTTTTAGGAGGTTCTTGTGTAGGGTAGCGCGGGCAGTGGTCTCGTATAGAGAGCACCACCAGTGATTGGCTAGTCACTTTTGTAGACACATATGACATTTTTGGTTTTTTGTACTTATCATTTTTGCCGATCATAAGGTGTTTTTCAACCTATGATCGAAGACGATGTATATTTTTTGACACACTCCTATCTATATATATATCATTATTACCGGATTATTTTGTTTAACATATGTGATGAAATGTTTTTAAATTTACTTGCATGATTATCGTAAATGTCTGTCCAACATTTGAGAAGCAATTGCATCTGCTAATGTATTTAAAGACCTTGGAATATGCTGATATTCAATGTAATCAAATTCACGTTCCAAGAGACGCACTCTCAAAAAACAACCTTAATAACACAGGATTTCTAATGGCATATACTCTATTAAGCTATAATACACGAGTTCAGAATCTAACCTCACTATCAAACGTCGAAATTCCAAATGTAATAGATTCAGACAATAATTCAACACTGCACTGTATTCTGCAATGTTGTTCATCGTTTGACCGAGGCTTACCCATGCATAGAAACTAACTCGTCAGAGGGTGAATAGATAACCCAAGCTGCGGAAGAGATATTCCGTGTACTACGACAAGCACCATCAGCAAATCCAATGTATGTTTGGAGAGGCGTCGACATCTGCAATATCAAGAGTAAAACCAAGATAAGCCAGAATAATGACTAAAAACACACTCTCTAAACTAGGCACACTATCTAAACTTACAAACATACTAGTAAAGAAAACCTAACCTAACTAAAATTCTCCATACCCACCATTTAAGCATAATACCTCTTTAGGTAAAGTCCATTTCTGGGTTTACCCAAAGAGTCCCCATCAAAATCTACCAGCTCATAGGCCCCTTTTGCTAGCTTTCGCTTTACAATGTAGGGTTCATGCCACATAGGAACGAATTTTCCAGCACCTAGCTTATCGTTAGCTTGATCATATAATAGCACTAAGTCTCCCTCCGAAAAACTTCGAGGGGTCACAATTTCTATCATACTGAGCTTTCACTTTCATTCGCTTTGCGTGAGTCTCGATTGCCAATGCAGCGTCACGTCGAGTCTCATCTAACTGAGCTAAGTAATAATAAACGTTTCTCCTCTTCGGAAGTAGCTGGGAGTAATTCGACAGCCATTTGAATGATGGGGATTTCGCATTCAATGGGTAACACAGCTTCCAAGCCATAAACTAGCTAGAAAGGAGTGAACCTGTTGAAGTTTTCACTGAGGTTCGGTATGGCCCATAGCGCTGAAAATAACATGTGTGCCAAATCGACCGATGAATACCAATGGTTCGTCGGATCATGATAACCAGAACTTTGTTGATAGAGCTCAACCAACCGTTGGCTTGCGGATAATAAGGAGTAGACAGCTTGGACAGCTTGAACGGCTGCCAGGGCCAATTCTTCACATGTGAATATTTTAGCTCAGTGGGGTTTAACGTCCTACTAAGATAATATATCACATGTTCCGCTCCGAATTCATCTCCTTGAACTAACACCATTCCAATAGTGGAATGCGAAGCTGCGAGGTATAAGAAGTAGTCCTGGTTGTAGTTGGGAGGATGCAACAATGGTGCATGGGTCAACGCGTGTTTAAGTGCATCAAAAGATTTTTGGGCAATCTCATCCCAAAAGAATTGAGCGTTTTGTTTCAACAACCGTGTAAAACCTTTAGTGACCTCGGCGTAGTTTGGAATGAATCGGCGTAAAAAGTTCGCTTTCCCTTGCAAACTTTGGAGTTGGCACAAACTCGAAGGAGGAGGCAATTTGATGATAGCTTCGACCTTCGAGGGATCGACGCGAATGCCGGCTTTTGAAACAACAAATCCCAGCAATCGACCCATTTCTATACAGAAAACGCACTTGTGGGGATTCAACCGAATTCGATAATGCCGACACCTCATAAAGATTGCTCGTAAGTGGACAAGGTGATCAGCTCGATGTAAAGAATGAGCAGGCAAATCATCGAGGTACGGTTGCACAATGTGCTTGATGTCATGAAATGCGTAAGACATCGCCCGTTGAAAAGTGGCCCCGGCATTTTTAAGTCCAAAAGGTAATTTGCAATAAGCAAATGTCCCCCATGGACAAATGAATGCCGTTTTTTATTGGTCGGCAGTTAGAATATTGATTCGATTATAGCCTGAAAAACCATCCATGAAGGAAAACATTTCACTTCCGACACAATCATCAATAATTTGATCGATATAAGGCGTAGGATAGTTGTCTTTTGGACAAGCTCGATTTATATCCCTATAGTCGATACAGATTCTTATTGTTCCTTGTTTCTTGTTGACCGGAACAATATTTGATACCCAATCCGTTAACGGGATTGGATAAATGAAACCTGCTTTCAACAGCTTCTCGACTTCTGCTTTAATCGCAGCCGCTTTCCGAGGGTGAATTCGACACAACCGTTGCCGGACGGGTTTAGCATCCGGATAGGTCTTTATTTCATGAACAACAATGGCAGGGTCGATTCCCGGCATTTCCTCCTAAGACCAGGCAAACACATCGCGGAATTCTTGGAATAGGGCCTTGTAAATTTGGATTTCATCTTCTGTACATGAGGCACCTATATGAATGTTTTCCTCAATTCCGGGCTTCACTGAAATATCAATGGGAATAGTGCGAAAAATATTCCCTAAATTCAACTCTGAATCAGAATGTTTCGTTGGATTCTGAGCGTCTTTGACATATTCAGCGGTAAAGATAGATGAAAAACCATTTTCAAAAGCATCATCCTTAAGTAAAAACGAAGATCTGTGAAGGAGATCTTCCCATGGTAGATCGTCTACACTTACGATTTCGTGAAGTTGTTCGTCAGATGACACGACTTCGGGAAACGCTATCCATTCTAAGGTTGATGTGAAAAGTGATTCTTCACTGACCACATTCATTTGGTCGATTTGGGTTGAACGCGAGTCGGTAAAAGACATGACGGCTTCATAAGCAATCTCATATGGACTCAAAGGCATAGCATCACCGAATGAGTCTATCTCAGATTCAGATGCGACAATCCAAGGATCATCATAAATAATGTTGTCTGATGTAATCATATGAATTGATGCAAATGAAGGGTCTGCGTTGATTGGAGGGAAAGGAAAAGTTCCCAGTAAACCGGAATCTTTAACTAAACCTACGCCAACGTCCCAATAAGGGATTGTCATCTTACCGACATGCTGGATACTCTCTGAAGAGGCTGGGTCGGATGAAAAGTATGTCAGCTGATCAATCGTCACGATCTTACCGTTATGTGGAAACTTAATTACTTTGAAGACCGATGAAACGACCGCTGTCATAGCATATGACCAACTTCGACCCAAAAGAATGTTGTAGTCTAGAGGGGCATCAACCACCTCCACATCCAGACTAACGGTTTTACCTTCTACCCCTATAGGCAATTCCTGTAGAATACCAAACGGACAGAACCCACGGCCATCAAAGGCCTTAAGGATGGTCGGGGATTGGTTCAACGAAGGAGAACCAAGCGATCTCCAACATTGAATCGACATAATACACGTAGAAGCTCCCTCATCAATCACAGTCCGATGAATAGGCCTGTTTTTGACTATCACTGGAATTTGGAAAGCCATTTGATGGGGTAGACGCGGTGTACTATTTTCTAGATCGAAGATTATCAGATTCGGGTCCTGAACATCAACAGCTCCGATAGCCGACAAAAGTAATTTTCGTTGTGCTGGGCATGATTGTAGCACTTCTAAAGCCGACATTGCTGAGGGTGAAACAGCTAAGTCCTCAACGATGTTGTAATTCTGGGCTGCTCTCGCATGTGGATTGAAAGCAGACCTTCGAAGAACACCCTTGGCGGGCGGTTTGATTACTAAGTCCGGGTTAGGTTTTTCGATCTGTAGTGGATCGGAACCAGGAGCTGAGGTTGATGGATTAGAATGAGAAGATTCTGCTTCTTTACCATCAACAGGATTCTTACTACCATAATCTTGTGATCGAGTCGCAATCCTCACATGAGACATCATCAAAATGGGTTCTTCACTGGCAGTCGAGGAAGAACCTATCATCTTACTCTCCTGCTTTGGAAATGGATCTTTTAACACAATAGGAGTGGGAGAACCTTTGACTATTTTCACAACCTCAGCCTGATGAGGGCAATCTCTCGTGAAATGATCCTCTTCACAAATAAGACAAGGATATCGACATTTGCGCTTTTCGTCATTGGTTTCCGACTTTTCCGTTTTCTCCTTCGGAGCCTTGTCTGCTTTAGCTTTCTTCTTTCCTTCCTTCTTTCCACCGTTTTTTGATTTGGCCGTAGATGACTCTACAGCGTGAATATCGGCGGAAAGTTCAGGAGAAGACTCTCCTGTCGGGGAATCAGGCAAAGTGATTATAGGAGTAATTTTCCTAATTTTTAGCAGGGTACGCAGGCAATTGGTTAAGCCAGGTGCAGGCCCGCTCTGTGCACACAGCAACAATGCGTACAAGTATGCACCGTTGCAATACTCAGAGGGTGCGTACTACTGAAAAACCAAGAAAAATAAATTGAATCTAACCCTAAGTAACCACCCAAAAACAAAGTCACAGAGCCAAAAACCAGAAAATAAATGTTTTCTCAGATCAAAGTTGCATACAAGGAAAAGACTTTCACATCAATGGATTCCCAGTGAGTCGCCAATTTGTCAGGCGGAAAGAGTCGATAGTGCGGACACAACCAACCTCCCTAGGAGCCTAAGACTCTCTAGTGACAAACAAGACAAACAAGAGCAATCCTTCTCTAAACATGCATTTACTATATAAGAAATCAAGTGTTTAGATCCTACCTATAATCCAACGCTGTTGTAGCAGTCCAGCTCGCTGATCCGGATGAGCTCCTCCTTCACTTTGAAACCTGCATCCACTAACAATCAAACAATTAAATAGCACTTGATAATCTCATAGAATAAAACATATTTAACACATAGACCAAGGAGTACATGAAACAACTCATAAATAACAAGTTATTAAGAAGAATGGACTCATTTGCATTAATAGGAAACAAAAGGAAAAATTACAACCTGAGCCTTGGTGTTGTGCAAGTCCCTCCCAGGGTCCATCAAGAGTTCTCCTTTACTTTGACAAAGCTCACCCACTTCCAAATAGAACAAGCAAAGATGGCAATCTCTCCTCACAAGCTTCTAAATGGGAGTCCTAATTCCAGCAGCATCTACCCTTAGAAATGTTTAGCTTCCAACCTCTCCTCCTTCTGGCCCAATGCCTGTATTTATAGTGCTCTAGAGGAAGTTATTCAAGTCCACCATCAATGGGATAATCCCTCTTTGGATGGGATAGCTCCCTTATTGATGGGATAAGTTCCTCTTTGGTAGGGGTACATGAACCATCTGGAGGCGCTCAATACACGTCGAACAACCTTCTAGAATGCTCTAGAAATGACCACAAGTAACTTTTTAAAGATGAAACTTGCACATTTTGACCTTTACAGGGGACGCACCTTCCCCTTTACATACAGAGCATACAAGTACGCAGCAGCTTTTGTGAACATTGGGTGCGTACCCGCAGGTAAGGTTGAGAGAACCTGTGTACCCAGAGATAAATACATTTATAAAGACTTTCTCTCTTTTTGGAGTTTGACATGGAGAGCAGAGGCATAAGACTTGCCTAAGAGGATAGCATGACTGTTGATAGAGCCATACTAACTGTAAATAGTCATGGTGACATTTTTTAGTGTAACAGATTGCCCCCTAAAGTGCGAAGCCTGTAATAGATTAGGGTTTTGTATTATCTAGGAAGGGTGAAGCGCTTTATCATTTCAAGGATTATCTCGTGGAGAGCCTGGTCAGAACCTGCAATTTTCAACACAAAATACATGTATAAGATTATATCATCACTGAGGTAGGCATTCCCATACTCAGATCAAAACTTTAATTAACAGACTAACTACTCTGATACAGGAATGATCTTGTAGTACATCATAATCATAGACTTTTGTAGACACAGTATGGGCGCAGCCATCTGTTTATGATTAGTCTACTTAGATAATGAATACAAAACTCCTCGTAGCCTGGATGGTGGAAACTAGATCCAGGGTCTTTATTTCTACTTTCCGAATTGGTACGATTCTAGGGGTGAATAAGTGAGTTGATGTCGAATATGGTAGAAACCACTTGATTACCAGTCGATGATGTAAACTGTTAACAAGTGTGAGAGAGACCACCAGTAATGTCAATGGTTCTCAAAGTACCCAGTACAATCCATGAGATGTGAATGAATGAGTTGATGTCGAACATTTCACGGAATCCTTCGATCGAGAGTCAATGATGTAAACTGACGTCAAAGGCGAGAAACCTGCCATTGATGCATGCAGACTTCAAGGTACTGACGATTTCTAAGTCATCTCTCTAGATAATGTGCTGATGTCGATAGAAAGCGACCCGTTGCAGGTAAGCCCACAACACGAAATCATTGTTCAAGTTGAAGAAATGTTGCTGTAAGGACTGACTCAGGGATGGTCAAATGGATGACAAGTATTTTGCAGATGAAAGTTTTGCTTGCAGACCTCTTGAACACATAACGACACAACAGATGGTTTGGTGATAAACGACTCAAAGTTAATCCCCGAACCCGACTGAAGACTTTCAAAGTGGTTTGATCAACTGTGAGGTAAAGGATTTCCCACCCAGGTGAATGAAAAGTGTCGTGTCCAAGAGTGGTAATAAAGTTTCTTCTGAGACAAAAGATAACAAATAGGCTCATTCTCTCTCTTTTCCCCCACCATTTCTGGCAAGTACCTCTTTATTTTTAACAAGCTTGAGGAGAATAACATATGCTTGATTATAAGCTCATCCTTCGGATGAGTCCAACCTAGTTTTGATTCGAACCCTAGGAAGGAGTGGTTTCATGTTTGTAATTGAACAGGTCCTTTACTGTGAAATTTTAACGAGCCCAGTATAGGAGAAACTCGGCGTTTTTCAATTTTAGAGAGTCTGAAAAACTTAAGAAGACTCCAAGTTGAACTTTTTCGTGTAGATTTGTGTCCCCAAGCCTGAAAAAGTATAAAATAATACCGGGGGAACCGCTTGATCTTGCGACCAAGGAGTACTTTCATAATTAGTGCCACTGACCTGAAAAGTAAAAAGCGATCAAGGACACGTCGTTTTATTTCCAGTATCGAGTTTGAAACGACAAAAACCCGGCAACCTTTTCCTGTTTTTACGGTCAGAAAAGGGCTTAAAAGATGACTCTGATATTTTGGTTCGTGAAAAATGACAATTTTCCCTCTAAATCCCTTTGTCCTGCACAAAAATGACACATTACTCATACCTGTTTAAGATAGGCAAAAATACATTGAAAAATATCCTTCCATGGTGAAAAATAAACAAATCTAGCATTCATTCATCCAAAAAACCTATAAAAAGACTTTTTACCATGTCATTTTTACCATTTTACTGTTGAGGTTGAGAAAAGGGCTTTTGGCAAGAAACTTCCCGTGGTCATTGCGGAGAATCCGACCGTCAGAATCGAACGCCGTCTCTTCCAGGTATTTCACAACATCCTCCTCTTCAATTTCATCCGATTAAAATTTTGTTTTAGGTTTTAGTTTTGGTTTTTGGGGGGTTTTAGGTTTTAAAAAACCGCTCTGCGGGGTACGCAGGTGCCCTAAGGGTGACCTGCGTCCCCCGACCTTTTCCTACACAGGAAAAAGGTCGGGGTACGCAACCACCTTCAGGCCAGCTGCGTACCAGCGCTCTGTGTCCTAAACGTGGGGTGCGTACCCGCGAAGGGCGGAATTTGAAACCCCAAACCCAAAAATACCATTTAAATTTTCCCAAATTAATTCTAACCTTTATTTCTTGGTGTGTAGGGCACTCACCATGTTGGATTGGAGAAGAAAGAGAGCACGAGGACGTTGATTTAGCCGCAATTGGTCACCAACCTTCCATTGATGCCCTAAAAGCATGCGGACTATATAAATACTGGGCCATACCTGGCATGAGGGCTCAGGTGAGATTCTTGGAGTGGCTAGTTGAGAGATGGAACATTCATGAGCAATGCTTTTACATCGGAGGGCACCAGCTCGAGATAGAGCCCTCTGACATATACTTTCTAATTGGCTTGCCAAATAGGGGCGAGCAACTCAATCTAGCCGGGACTAGGGCGGGTGGCCAATCCCTTGCTAGTCTCTGGGCAGAGTGGTGCATACCCAATCAAAACCATGCGAAAGGCATAGAAATCAAATACATCTCTCGGCGTGAACTCATGGTTATAGCTTTCACGGTTACCAAAATTTGCGGCGCAACCGCTTTGCATATTGCCACCGGGTCCCAAATGCGGATGGCGATTGACTGTTTTCGAGGCACCATCTTCAACTGGTGCGATGCTGTGTCGGCCAACATGAAGGGCCAACTGACTAGGGCAAAGAACGGACAACTGAAGACCTTTGGATATGGGCCTCTAGTTGTGAGCTTTGCCTTAGAGAGAGTTTCGATGCTGATCCCTCAGCATCTCACTGTTGATATCTTGGGTCCTCGGGAGCCAAAGCTGATACGATGGGTTACGGTGATGGCCCGGCATCCTGACGAGGGCGCGGCAGTTGTTCGATTCCCTGCTGGTTATTTTCACTGGTTAGAGGACCAGGTTTTTTGCGATCCAGGACTTTCCGTATGCCGGAGTAGATTTTCGAGGTGATCCGGACATGGTTCTTCCACAGGGAGAACAATGGGATGACAGAGGTACTTCATTTTCCACGAGTTTTAAATTATGTATTTTTTTGTTTTTATATATATCGCGTCAAACTGACAGTACAAATTTTCAAAATGCAGATGTGGTCCACGGCGTCCAGCCAACCTCGGGCTTTTGAGAGGAGAGTACCAGCTGTACCAGCACCAGCCCCACAGGATGCGGCCGCAGAGACCTTAGCCGAGCTGGAACAGGATCTAGAGCGTCTGACGGCGGATATACCAAAGCACCATAGATGATATTCCATTCGACTTCAGCGCTATGTGGTCGCAGTCCCAGGACCTTTTAGGAGGTTCTTGTGTAGGGTAGCGCGGGCAGTGGTCTCGTATAGAGAGCACCACCAGTGATTGGCTAGTCATTTTTGTAGACACATATGACATTTTTGGTTTTTTGTACTTATCATTTTTGCCGATCATAAGGTGTTTTTCAACCTATGATCGAAGACGATGTATATTTTTTTGACACACTCCTATATATATATATATATATCATTATTACCGGCTCATTTTGTTTAACATATGTGATGAAATGTTTTTAAATTTACTTGCATGATTATTGTAAATGTCTGTCCAACATTCGAGAAGCAATTGCATCTGCTAATGTATTTAAAGACCTTGGAATATGCTGATATTCAATGTAATCAAATTCACGTTCCAAGAGACGCACTCTCAAAAACAATCTTATTAACACAGGATTTCTAATGGCATATACTCTATTAAGCTGTAATACAACAAGTTCAGAATCTAACCTCACTATCAAACGTCGAATTCCAAATGAAATAGATTCAGATAATAATTCAACCACTGCACTGTATTCTGCAATGTTGTTCGTTGTTTGACCGAGGCTTACCCCATGCATAGAAACTAACTCGTCGTAGGGCGAATAGATAACCCAAGCTGCGGAAGAGATATTCCGTGTACTACGACAAGCACCATCAGCAAATCCAATGTATGTTTGGAGAGGCGTCGACATCTGCAATATCAAGAGTAAAACCAAGATAAGCCAGAATAACGACGAAAAACACACTTTCTAAGCTAAGCACACTGACTAAACTAACAAACATAATAGCTAGAAAGAAAACCTAACCTAACTAACAATTCTCCATACCCACCATTTAAGCATAATACCTCTTTAGGTAAAGTCCATTTCTGGGTTTACCCAAAGAGTCCCATCAAAATCTACCAGCTCATAAGCCCCTTTTGCTAGCTTTCGCTTTACAATGTAGGGTCCATGCCACATAGGAACGAATTTTCCAGCACCTAGCTTATCGTTAGCTTGATCATATAATAGCACTAGGTCTCCCTCTGAAAAACTTCGAGGGGTCACATTTCTATCATACTGAGCTTTCATTCGCTTCGCGTGAGTCTCGATTGCTAATGCAGCGTCACGTCGACTCTCATCTAATTGAGATAAGTATAACAAACGTTTCTCCTCTTCAGAAGTAGCTGGGAGTAATTCGACAGCCATTTGAAGTGATGGGATTTCGCATTCAATGGGTAACACAGCTTCCAAGCCATAAACTAGCTGGAAAGGAGTGAACCCTGTTGAAGTTTTCACTGAGGTTCGGTATGCCCATAGCGCTGAAAATAACATGTTGTGCCAATTCGACCGATGAATACCAATGGTTCGTCAGATCATGATAACCAGAACTTTGTTGATAGACTCAACCAAACCGTTGGCTTGCGGATAATAAGGAGTAGAGCTATCGTGGCGCAAACCAAGCTGGCTTGTAAGCTCAGTCATCATGATGTTTCGAAAATGGCTCCCATGGTCAGTGATGATTGCTTGTGGGACACCAAACCTAGTTATAATATGATTGAATACGAAAACTGCAGTTGTTTTGCCGCTTGCGTCGAATGTAGGCATCGCCTCGGCCCATTTAGTAAAATAATCAACCGCGAGGATGATATACGCATGCCCCCGGCCGAGTGAGGGTTACAAGTAATAAATCGATACATCCATTTGGCGAATGGACCAACGGAATTATAGGGTGGAGAGGAGCATGTGGTGCGCGCATCTTGCGATCAAACACTTGACAGTTGTGGCACTTCCGGACTGCAATGATACAATCTTTAAACATGGACGGCCAGAAATAGCCAGTGCGCAACACCTTCTGAGCTGTGGCATACCCAGACATATGACCGCCACATGCTCCAGAGTGACAATCATTCAAAACCCTCTCAGCCTCTTCGTGAGTTAAACAACGTCGAAAAACTAAGTCTGCCCCCCGGCGATAAAGTGTATCTCCAATAATCTTGTATTGCTGGGATTGAAACCGAATTTTTCGACGTTCCGACTTTGAAGCTTCAGGCCGAAAGGTTTGGGTTTGGAGATAGATGATTATATCCCCGTACCACGGATCTAAAGTACTGATAAGAAACAAAGATTCGTCTGCAATGGACTCCTCTGCCACAGTTTCTGTGTCAGCACGCGGGAAATCACACATCAATTCCGCAAAAACTAAGGATTTCTTAGACTTGGACTTTTCAAACTCCAAGTCGAACTCTTGCAGGATAACGATCCATTTAGAGTACTTGCCCCCTAGCAGTTGTTTTGTCAAAATATAAATCATAGGGTTGCAATCCGAAATAACTGTAGTTTTACGGAGAAGAATGTAGTGACGAAAACGCTGGACAGCTTGAACGGCTGCCAGGGCCAATTTCTCCACATGTGAATATTTTAGCTCAGTGGGGTTTAATGTCCTACTAAGATAATATATCACATGTTCCGCTCCGAATTCATCTTCTTGAACTAACACCATTCCAATAGTGGAATGCGAAGCTGCGAGGTATAAGAAGTAGTCCTGGTTGTAGTTAGGAGGATGCAACAACGATGCATGGGTCAACGCGTGTTTAAGTGCATCAAAATATTGTTGGGCAATCTCATCCCAAAAGAATTGAGCGTTCTATTTCAAAAACCGTGTAAAACCTTTAGTGACCTCGGCGTAGTTTGGAATGAATCGGCGTAAAAAGTTCGCTTTCCCTTGCAAACTTTGGAGTTGGCGCAAACTCGAAGGAGGAGGCAATTTGATGATAGCTTCGACCTTCGAGGGATCGACGCGAATGCCGGCTTTTGAAACAACAAATCCCAGCAATCGACCTGTTTCTATACAGAAAACGCACTTGTGGGGATTCAACCGAATTCGATAATGCCGACACCTCATAAAGATTGCTCGTAAGTGGACAAGGTGATCAGCTCGATGTAAAGAATGAGCAGGCAAATCATCGAGGTACGGTTGCACAATGTGCTTGATGTCATGAAATGCGTAAGACATCGCCCGTTGAAAAGTGGCTCCAGCATTCTTAAGTCCAAAAGGTAATTTGCAATAAGCAAATGTCCCCCATGGACAAATGAATGTCATTTTTGGTTGGTCGGCAGGTAGAATATTGATTTGATTATAGCCCGAAAAACCATCCATGAAGGAAAACATTTCACTTCCGCACAATCATCAATAATTTGATCGATATAAGGCGTAGGATAGTTGTCTTTTGGACAAGCTCGATTTATATCCCTATAGTCGATACAGATTCTTATTGTTCCTTGTTTCTTGTTGACCGGAACAATATTCGATACCCAATCCGTTAACGGGATTGGATAAATGAAACCTGCTTTCAACAGCTTTTCGACTTCTGCTTTAATTGCAGCCACTTTCCGAGGGTGAATCTGACGCAACCGTTGCTGGACGGGTTTAGCATCCGGATAGGTCTTTATTTCATTAACAACAATGGCAGGGTCGATTCCCGACATTTCCTCGTAAGACCAGGCAAACACATCGCGGAATTCTTGGAATAGGGCCTTGTAAGTTTGGATTTCATCTTCTGTACATGAGGCACCTATATGAATGTTTTCCTCAATTCCGGGCTTCACTGAAATATCAATGGGAATAGTGCAAGAAATATTCCCTAAATTCAACTCTGAATCAGAATGTTTCGTTGGATTCTTAGCGTCTTTGACATATTCAGCGGTAAAGATAGATGAAAAATCATTTTCAAAAGCATCATCCTTAGGTAAAAATGAAGATCTGTGATGGAGATCTTCCCATGGTAGATCGTCTACACTTAGGATTTCGCGAAGTTGTTCGTCAGATGACACGACTTCGGGAAACGCTATCCGTTCTAAGGTTGATGTGAAAAGTGATTCTTCACTGACCACATTCATTTTGTCGATTTGGGTTGAACGCGAGTCGGTAAAAGACATGACAGCTTCATAAGCAATTTCATATGGACTCAAAGGCATAGCATCACCGAATGAGTCTATCTCAGATTCAGATGGGACAATCCAAGGATCATCATAAATAATGTTGTCTAATGTAATCATATGAATTGATGCAAATGAAGGGTCTGCGTTGATTGGAGGGAAAGGAAAAGTTCCCAGTAAATCGGAATCTTTAACTAAACCTACGCCAACGTCCCTATAAGGGATTGTCGTCTTACCGACATGCTGGATACTCTCTGAAGAGGCTGGGTCGGATGAAAAGTATGTCAGCTGATCAATCGTCACGATCTTACCGTTATGTGGAAACTTAATTAATCTGAAGACCGATGAAACGACTGATGTCATAGCATATGACCAACTTCGACCCAAAAGAAGGTTGTAGTCTAGAGGGGCATCAACCACCTCCACATCCAGACTAACGGTTTTACCTTCTACCCCTATAGGCAGTTCCTGTAGAATACCAAACGGACGGAACCCACGGCCATCAAAGGCCTTAAGGATGGTCGGGGATTGGTTCAACGAAGGAGAACCAAGCGATCTCCAACATTGAATTGACATAATACACGTAGAAGCTCCCTCATCAATCACAGTCCGATGAATAGGCCTGTTTTTTATTATCACTGGAATTTGGAAAGCCATTTGATGGGGTAGACGCGGTGTACTATTTTCTAGATCGAAGATTATCAGGTTCGGATCCTGAACATCAACAGCTCCGATAGCCGACAAAAGTAATTTTCGTTGTGCTGGGCATGATTGCAGCACTTCTAAAGCCGACATTGCGGAGGGTGAAACAGCTAAGTCCTCAACGATGTTGTAATTCTGGGCTGCTCTCGCATGTGGATTGAAAGCAGACCTTCGAAGAACACCCTTGGCGGGCGGTTTGATTACTAAGTCCGGGTTAGGTTTTTCGATCTGTAGTGGATCGGAACCAGGAGCTGAGGTTGATGGATTAGAATGAGAAGATTCTGCTTCTTTACCATCAACAGGATTCTTACTACCATAATCTTGCGATCGAGTCGCAATCCTCACATGAGACATCATCAAAATGGGTTCTTCACTGGCAGTCGAGGAAGAACCTATTATCTTACTCTCCTGCTTTGGAAATGGATCTTTTAACACAGCAGGAGTGGGAGAACCTTTGACTATTTTCACAACCTCGGCCCGATGAGGGCAATCTCTCGTGAAATGATCCTCTTCACAAATAAGACAAGGATATCGAGGTTTGCGCTTTTCGTCATTGGTTTCCGACTTTTCCGTTTTCTCCTTCGGAGCCTTGTCTTCTTTAGCCTTCTTCTTTCCTTTCTTCTTTCCACCGTTTTTTGATTTGGCCGTAGATGACTCTACAGCGTGAATATCGGCGGAAAGTTCAGGAGAAGACTCTCCTGTCGGGGAATCAGGCAAAGTGATTATAGGATTAGTAGAAGTCTTGGAAGATTTCTTCTTGCTCTTTGTATTCACGATACCAATCATACCATCAGCGGCATGAGATCCCGAAGGAGCAGCAGCGATTTGATTCGATTTTGGAAGATCTGGAATCTTCTCGTGTAACGTACCCGACTGAGTATAAACTAAGTCAAGGTATTGCGCCTGAGCAATGACTTTCTCCTCAGTAACTACTCCGGCCTTAGCTACATCTTCAGTAATCTTCGGTAATAATGATTTAACAAACCATTCAGCTAAGTTTTGGTCCGGGATAAAAACTTTCACTAACCTTCTTCGACGTCTCCACTCATGAATGTGATCAGAAATATACGTGGACGTTGATTGTTTTAGTGAAGTTAATAGCTCCGTGTCGTTATCGTATCTGACCGGCAACTGAAAATGAGTTAAGAACGAGGTAGCTAACTGGCTGAAATTGTAAAAAGAGGCCCGTGGTAACTCAATGTACCACTTGGCCGCGAGACCAATGAGTGTACGCTGGAAAAGATGTAAGCGGATCGAATCATCCGAGATAGAATTTGAAGCACACCAGAGGTGGTAAGTCATCACATGATCGGACGGATCCTCTCCAGACTTACCTTCGAACTTGGGTATATCACTGGGCAACTTATTCGGCATTGGCGGCCAGAACTGAAGATATTGAATTGGATCGTTCGTTAGGTGCGTCAAGTCTCGTAAATCCAAAGTTGCGATAAACGGTAACTTCCCGTTAGGATCTCTAAAACTCTGGGTCACAAGACCAGTCCCAGGAGGAGGATATCCAGGATAACTAGGAACAGGAGTCGCATTAGGGATATTATATCCTCTTGGAAAACCAGGATTAACCGGACCGTACTGGGGTTGTTGAGGTTGTTGATAAGTGTACCCAGGATATGGTTGATACTGGTAAACCGGCTGTTGGACAACTTGCCCATGTTGGTACTGTCCCTGGTATGGTTGTTTGAACAAATTGAGGTTGAATAGTGACAACCGTACTTACACCAGGCTGACCTGTAGGCATCTGGACCGTGGTTTGAATCGTAGATCCAGACAACGGTAAAGATGTCTGAGGAGTGGTTACAGAGACAGTAGAAACTGGAGCTGTCGATACTCCAGAAGTAAGTGCGGCAGATGTAGCGGTAGTTGCAGCAGTCGTTTGAGATGGAGTACTAGGTGCAATTGGCGGCTGAGTAACTACCGAAGTTACAGAAGTTTGAACATTTGACTGGACAGGTTGTGGTTGCTGGGGTGGACCAGAAACTACGGGTTGTCCAGCTTGAGGTACCAACTGTATACTTGGCTGCAACACCTGTTGACCCTGTGATGGATCCCACACTATCATTCCGGGGTATTGACCCGTAACAGGTTGAGGATACTGAGATCCATAACCGGATTGAGGATAGGATTGATAATTGAAAGGTGCAGTTCCCATACCTTGAACATATGACTGACCTTGAGGTGGTTGATAACCTTGACTCGAGTATTGACCTTGAGGTTGATAACCTTGACTCGAGTATTGACCTTGAGGTTGATAACCTTGAGGTAAATACGGATACTGGGGTTGACCTTGACCTTGAGGTTGATACCCTTGGGGTTGATACCCTTGAGGTAAATATTGATACTGAGGTTGACCCTGGGGTACATATTGAGGCTGGGGTTGACCTTGAGGCATGTATTGCACCATAGGTACATACTGACCTTGAGGTTGCCCCCCAGACACAATTTGTGTACCTTGAGGTTGCCCCCCAGGCGTTAACTGAGGCTGCCCCCCAGGCGGTAATTGGCCACCTTGAGGTTGGGAAACGGGAACTGAACCTGACATCATGTAAATGTCTCCTACACCCAATGGTATATTACCATTGTTTCCAGCTAATAACCCATGATCAACGGGTTGAGGAGATGCCCCGCAAAGGTACCAGAAAGTGATTGATACCTGGTGGGAACAGAAGGACCGCCGTGTAAGAAAGATTCAGGAGTTTGAGTAAACACGGACGACTGACCAGACATATTTACAGGAGTATAAATACCTCCAGGTGGAAAAGGAGTACGAGGTGTAGAAAAACCTACCCCTGAGTTGTCTAAATAATTGGTTAACGAAAGGTACCAAGTAGTACTTCTAGGAGGACTGTAAAAGATAGATTCACGCTCCCTGAGCTCAATAGTAAGTTGATCCTCAAGGTTAGAGACGCCTATTTCTTCCTCTGGAGCAAGTTCTTCGATAGCAATCAGACCAGTAGCAAGATTTTCGGTGATAACTCATTCTACTCTTGGTGAATCTGGAACACTAGAAGTCGGAGTAACAGGTTCAGATATTTCAGGTTCTTCGCCTGTATCACTAGCAGACGAAAAACTACCAACAAGCTCAGAAACTGTAACAGCTTCGGGATTATAACCTGTCTCTAGACCTTGGTAATCTGAATGGACTACCAAGGAAGATTCTCCTTCTTCAGGTGAACCTACTCTACTGCCACTAGGAGGAGTTACAAGGACCTTCAAACCTTCTAGATTACTGGGGTCGTCTCGAGGAGGTTCACCCCTAAGTCTACGAGATCTTCTCAACAATTCGGCCACAGAAACAACTTCAGGAGACTGGCCCCGAAGTCTACGGGACTGTCTCGGTAATTCCGCCACAGCTAAAAACTTTTAACTACTACACACGAAAACAAAGTAAAATCTCAAATCAAAACCACCTAAAGTCTCTAAAGAACCAAACAAATTCGAATCACACGCCTAAAGAATCTAGGGCGTCAAACCAAGCACAAACAGTAGCCTTCCAGACCGAAAATGCTAGTTGGAGATGAAACCCAACATCGCCGGATTCAGTACAGAAGTGGCGGGTGGAAAAGTTACCCCAGCAACCTACTTAATGAATAGACCGGCACAAGTTCCTCCACTTTAACCGTCTCGAGTGAAGTGAACCCCCCGGAAAATCCAAGTGAGTCTAGCCGACGTCTGCTCCAGGTACAGTGGGATCTTCCCTCCACCGTCACCTCGGTAGAATCCTAAAGATAATGGTCACTAAGGTTACCAACCGCAACAAATGCACCTGGGGGAACAGTCTACACTCCGACAGCATGCAAGGGCAGAGTATCAAGCTCAATCCCCTTGCCAGTTCCTTGACAATAATCCAAGGTTTACCGACAAGTGACCCTTGGCTCCTCGACAATGGTTAATCCGAGGTTTACCGTTTGTAATACGTGTGTGTCTGGCATCGTTCCCAATGAGGGAGGATTGATCCCCTCACTGGTTCGGACACGAGCTCGTGCTTCTCCTTTAAGAGGAGCTTTCCCAGAGTACAAATGAGACAATTGGATTTATTCTATCACAAGATAAGCTACTTGTTTGGTTTTGTTGTCTTGGAGAGTTAATTACTCTCCTACTCCAAGACACTAGCCTGATCTAAATTGGTGTTTCAGAGCCCTAGTAAATAAAAGTTACTACGTTGATTTTACTTTAAGCGTTAATTTTATGGTTTTTCTTAAAGACAAAAGGTAGCGGAAGTGAAACCAATGGTGTGTAGACTCGACTCAAACCACTACCAAAATGCACCTAGGATGATTTACGCTACTTTTCTCTTTCAATGAAATTCCTAACTAAGAGAGTTGAGAAATGCAAATTTTATAGAAAACAACTTTCTTAGTAAAGACAATCAATGAAACAATTCTCTTTATCTTTCCAAGCATACAAACATGACCACTCCTTACGTGCACGAAAAACTCTTTTTCTTTCAAAACTCTTCAAAGCTACTTGAAACAAAACTTTTCAAAGGAGATGTTTTTGTATTTTCTCTTATTTAATAAAGCATATAAATCTATTTTAACGAAAATCAATCTCAAAAGCTATAAAATCTATGAAAACTTGACTCACAAGAAAATCAAAAAGAAATTTACTCTAAGCAAACCTAACGAGGCAAAAGCCTACAAAGATGATTCTAGGTTGTTTTACTTGACCAAAATCAAGTCAAGGACCAGCTAATGCAGAATCAAAAGACCAGTCAAAACAAAACTCTAATCTTTTTGTTCTTTTTGTAAAATGGAATTCAATACTTAATCAACAAGCACTTCGAAATTTGCCAAAGAGACCACTCAAAGGTAAGTTGCTCTCACAGGTAGACTTTATGACAGGTCCGACTTCTAAGAAGGCTGACAAAACCAGAGAGATCTAAGGCTTGACAACTTCTACCGCCAAAGTCACTACAAGACCTACTCAAAAATCAAACCCTAGGGCTTAAACTTCTATGAAATCCACTAAAACACTCAATGCTATCGAAACAAGTTCAGGTGAAGATCTTTGACAAGAGACTAATGGATCTGGGCAGTAAAAACTAATAAAAAGCAAAATCTAAGAGAAAAAATGCAAAAAATGGAATTTTCTTAATTTTTAGCAGGGTACGCAGGCAACCGGTTAAGCCAGGTGCGGGCCCGCTCTGTGCACACAGCAACAGTGTGTACAAGTACGCACTGTGCAATACTCAGAGGGTGCGTACTACTGAAAAAACCAAGAAAAACTAAATTGAATCTAACCCTAAGCTAACCCACCCAAAAACAAAGTCACAGAGCCAAAAACCAGAAAATAAATGACTTTTCTCAGATCAAAGTTGCATACAAAGGAAAAGACTTTCACATCAATGGAGTCCCTAGCGGAGTCGCCATTTGTTCAGGCGGGATGAGTCGATATAGCGGACACAACCAACCTCCCTAGGAGCCTAAGACTCTCTAGTGACAAACAAGACAAACAAGAGCAATCCTTCTCTAAACATGCATTTACTATAGAAGAAATCAAGTGTTTAGATCCTACCTGTAATCCAACGCTGTTGTAGCAGTCTAGCTCCGCTGATCCGGATGAGCTCCTCCTTCACTTTGAAACCTGCATCCACTAACAATCAAACAATTAAATAGCACTTGATAATCTCATAGAATAAAACATATTTAACACATAAACCAAGGAGTACATGAAACAACTCATAAATAACAAGTTATTAAGAAGAATGGACTCATTTGCATTAATAGGAAACAAAAGGAAAAATTACAACCTGAGCCTTGGTGTTGTGCAAGTCCCTCCCAGGGTCCATCAAGAGTTCTCCTTTACTTTGACAAAGCTCACCCACTTCCAAATAGAACAAGCAAAGATGGCAATCTCTCCTCACAAGCTTCTAAATGGGAGTCCTAATTCCAGCAGCATCTACCCTTAGAAATGTTTAGCTTCCAACCTCTCCTCCTTCTGGCCCAATGCCTGTATTTATAGTGCTCTAGAGGAAGTTATTCAAGTCCACCATCAATGGGATAATCCCCTCTTTGGATGGGATAGCTCCCTTATTGATGGGATAAGTTCCTCTTTGGTAGGGGTACATGAACCATATGGAGGCGCTCAATACACGTCGAACAACCTTCTAGAATGCTCTAGAAATGACCACAAGTAACTTTTTAAAGATGAAACTTGCACATTTTGACCTTTACAGGGGGACGCACCTTCCCCTTTACATACAGAGCATACAAGTACGCAGCTTTTGTGAACATTGGGTGCGTACCCGCAGGTAAGGTTGAGAGAACCTGTGTACCCAGAGATAAATACATTTATAAAGACTTTCTCTCTTTTTGGAGTTTGACATGGAGAGCAGAGGCATAAGACTTGCCTAAGAGGATAGCATGACTGTTGATAGAGCCATACTAAATGTAAATAGTCATGGTGACATTTTTTAGTGTAACAGATTGCCCCCTAAAGTGCGAAGCCTGTAATAGATTAGGGTTTTGTATTATCTAGGAAGGGTGAAGCGCTTTATCATTTCAAGGATTATCTCGTGGAGAGCTTGGTCAGAACCTGCAATTTTCAACACAAAATACATGTATAAGATTATATCATCACTGAGGTAGGCATTCCCATACTCAGATCAAAACTTTAATTAACAGACTAACTACTCTGATACAGGAATGATCTTGTAGTACATCATAATCATAGACTTTTGTAGACACAGTATGGGCGCAGCCATCTGTTTATGATTAGTCTACTTAGATAATGAATACAAAACTCCTCGTAGCCTGGATGGTGGAAACTAGATCCAGGGTCTTTATTTCTACTTTCCGAATTGGTACGATTCTAGGCATGTGAATAAGTGAGTTGATGTCGAATATGGTAGAAACCACTTGATTACCAGTCGATGATGTAAACTGTTAACAAGTGTGAGAGAGACCACCAGTAATGTCAATGGTTCTCAAAGTACCCAGTACAATCCATGAGATGTGAATGAATGAGTTGATGTCGAACATTTCACGGAATCCTTCGATCGAGAGTCAATGATGTAAACTGACGTCAAAGGCGAGAAACCTGCCATTGATGCATGCAGACTTCAAGGTACTGACGATTTCTAAGTCATCTCTCTAGATAATGTGCTGATGTCGATAGAAAGCGACCCGTTGCAGGTAAGCCCACAACACGAAATCATTTGTTCAAGTTGAAGAAATGTTGCTGTAAGGACTGACTCAGGGATGGTCAAATGGATGACAAGTATTTTGCAGATGAAAGTTTTGCTTGCAGACCTCTTGAACACATAACGACACAACAGATGGTTTGGTGATAAACGACTCAAAGTTAATCCCCGAAACCCGACTGAAGGCTTTCAAAGTGGTTTGATCAACTGTGAGGTAAAGGATTTCCCAACCCAGGTGAATGAAAAGTGTCGTGTCCAAGAGTGGTAATAAAGTTTCTTCTGAGACAAAAGATAACAAATAGGCTCATTCCTCTCTCTTTTCCCCCACCATTTCTGGCAAGTACCTCTTTATTTTTAACAAGCTTGAGGAGAATAACATATGCTTGATTATAAGCTCATCCTTCGGATGAGTCCAACCTAGTTTTGATTCGAACCCTAGGAAGGAGTGGTTCGTTCATGTTTGTAATTGAACAGGTCCTTTACTGTGAAATTTTAACGAGCCCAGTATAGGAGAAACTCGGCGTTTTTCAATTTTAGAGAGTCTGAAAAACTTAAGAAGACTCCAAGTTGAACTTTTTCGTAGATTTGTGTCCCCCAAGCCTGAAAAAGTATAAAATAATACCTGGGGGAACCGCTTGATCTTGCGACCAAGGAGTACTTTCATAATTAGTGCCACTGACCTGAAAAGTAAAAAGCGATCAAGGACACGTCGTTTTATTTCCAATATCGAGTTTGAAACGACAAAAACCCGGCAACCTTTTCCTGTTTTTACGGTCAGAAAAGGGCTATAAGGGGACCGTCTTTTAATTCCGTTTTAACGAGTGTAAAAGAAACGCTCAACAATCTTTTCATATTTTAGGAGTCAGAAAAGGGCTTAAAAGATGACTCTGATATTTTGGTTCGTGAAAAATGACAATTTTCCCTCTAAATCCCTTTGTCCTGCACAAAAACGACACATTACTCATACCTGTTTAAGATAGGCAAAAATACATTGAAAAATATCCTTCCATGGTGAAAAATAAACAAATCTAGCATTCATTCATCCAAAAAACCTATAAAAAGACTTTTTACCATGTCATTTTTACCATTTTACTGTTGAGGTTGAGAAAAGGGCTTTTGGCAAGAAACTTCCCGTGGTCATTGCGGAGAATCCGACTGTCAGAATCGAACGACGTCTCTTCCAGGTATTTCACAACATCCTCCTCTTCAATTTCATCCGATTAAAATTTTGTTTTAGGTTTTAGTTTTGGTTTTTGGGGGGTTTTAGGTTTTAAAAACCGCTCTGCGGGGTACGCAGGTGCCCTAAGGGTGACCTGCGTCCCCCGACCTTTTCCTACACAGGAAAAAGGTCGGGGTACGCAACCCACCTTCAGGCCAGCTGCGTATCGGCGCTCTGTGTCCTAAACGTGGGGTGCGTACCCCGCGAAGGGCGGAATTTGAAACCCCAAACCCCAAAAATAACCATTTAAATTTTCCCAAATTAATTATAACCTTTATTTCTTGGTGTGTAGGGCACTCACCATGTTGGATTGGAGAGAAAGAGAGCACGAGGACGTTGATTTAGCCGCAATTGGTCACCAACCTTCCATTGATGCCCTAAAAGCATGCGGACTATATAAATACTGGGCCATACCTGGCATGAGGGCTCAGGTGAGATTCTTGGAGTGGCTAGTTGAGAGATGGAACATTCATGAGCAATGCTTTTACATCGGAGGGCACCAGCTCGAGATAGAGCCCTCTGACATATACTTTCTAATTGGCTTTCCAAATAGGGGCGAGCAACTCAATCTAGCCGGGACTAGGCCGGGTGGCCAATCCCTTGCTAGTCTCTGGGCAGAGTGGTGCATACCCAATCAAAACCATGCGAAAGGCATAGAAATCAAATACATCTCTCGGCGTGAACTCATGGTTATAGCTTTCACGGTTACCAGAATTTGTGGCGCAGCCACTTTGCATATTGCCACCGGGTCCCAAATGCGGATGGCGATTGACTGTTTTCGAGGCACCATCTTCAACTGGTGCGATGCTGTGTCGGCCAACATGAAGGGCCAACTGACTAGGGCAAAGAACGGACAACTGAAGACCTTTGGATATGGGCCTCTAGTTGTGAGCTTTGCCTTAGAGAGAGTTCCGATGCTGATCCCTCAGCATCTCACTGTTGATATCTTGGGTCCTCGGGAGCCAAAGCTGATACGATGGGTTACGGTGATGGCCCGACATCCTGACGAGGGCGCGGCAGTTGTTCGATTCCCTGCTGGTTATTTTCACTGGTTAGAGGACCAGGTTTTTGCGATCCAGGACTTTCCGTATGCCGGAGTAGATTTTCGAGGTGATTCGGACATGGTTCTTCCACAGGGAGAACAATGGGATGACAGAGGTACTTCATTTTCCATGAGTTTTTAAATTATGTATTTTTTTGTTTTTATATATATCGCCTCAAACTGACAGTACAAATTTTCAAAATGCAGATGTAGGTCCACGGCGTCCAGCCAACCTCCGGGCTTTTGAGAGGAGAGTACCAGCTGTACCAGCGCCAGCCCCACAGGATGCGGCCGCAGAGACCTTAGCCAAGCTGGAACAGGATCTAGAGCGTCTGACGGCGGATATACCAAAGACCATCATAGATGATATTCCCATTCGACTTCAGCGCTATGTGGTCGCAGTCCCAGGACCTTTTAGGAGGTTCTTGTGTAGGGTAGCGCGGGCAGTGGTCTCGTATAGAGAGCACCACTAGTGATTGGCTAGTCATTTTTGTAGACACATATGACATTTTTGGTTTTTTGTACTTATCATTTTTGCCGATCATAAGGTGTTTTTCAACCTATGATCGAAGACGATGTATATTTTTTTGACACACTCCTATATATATATATATATCATTATTACCGGCTCATTTTGTTTAACATATGTGATGAAATGTTTTTAAATTTACTTGCATGATTATTGTAAATGTCTGTCCAACATTCGAGAAGCAATTGCATCTGCTAATGTATTTAAAGACCTTGGAGTATGCTGATATTCAATGTAATCAAATTCAAATTCCAAGAGACGCACTCTCAAAAACAATCTTATTAACACAGGATTTCTAATGGCATATACTCTATTAAGCTGTAATACAACAAGTTCAGAATCTAACCTCACTATCAAACGTCGAATTCCAAATGAAATAGATTCAGATAATAATTCAACCACTGCACTGTATTCTACAATGTTGTTCGTTGTTTGACCGAGGCTTACCCCATGCATAGAAACTAACTCGTCGTAGGGCGAATAGATAACCCAAGCTGCGGAAGAGATATTCCGTGTACTACGACAAGCACCATCAGCAAATCCAATGTATGTTTGGAGAGGCGTCGACATCTGCAATATCAAGAGTAAAACCAAGATAAGCCAGAATAACGACGAAAAACACACTTTCTAAGCTAAGCACACTGACTAAACTAACAAACATAATAGCTAGAAAGAAAACCTAACCTAACTAACAATTCTCCATACCCACCATTTAAGCATAATACCTCTTTAGGTAAAGTCCATTTCTGGGTTTACCCAAAGAGTCCCCATCAAAATCTACCAGCTCATAAGCCCCTTTTGCTAGCTTTCGCTTTACAATGTAGGGTCCATGCCACATAGGAACGAATTTTCCAGCACCTAGCTTATCGTTAGCTTGATCATATAATAGCACTAGGTCTCCCTCTGAAAAACTTCGAGGGGTCACATTTCTATCATACTGAGCTTTCATTCGCTTCGCGTGAGTCTCGATTGCTAATGCAGCGTCACGTCGACTCTCATCTAATTGAGATAAGTATAACAAACGTTTCTCCTCTTCAGAAGTAGCTGGGAGTAATTTGACAGCCATTTGAAGTGATGGGATTTCGCATTCAATGGGTAACACAGCTTCCAAGCCATAAACTAGCTGGAAAGGAGTGAACCCTGTTGAAGTTTTCACTGAGGTTCGGTATGCCCATAGCGCTGAAAATAACATGTTGTGCCAATTCGACCGATGAATACCAATGGTTCGTCAGATCATGATAACCAAAACTTTGTTGATAGACTCAACCAAACCGTTGGCTTGCGGATAATAAGGAGTAGAGCTATCGTGGCGCAAACCAAGCTGGCTTGTAAGCTCAGTCATCATGATGTTTCGAAAATGGCTCCCATGGTCAGTGATGATTGCTTGTGGGACACCAAACCTAGTTATAATATGATTGAATATGAAAACTGCAGTTGTTTTGCCGCTTGCGTCGAATGTAGGCATCGCCTCGGCCCATTTAGTAAAATAATCAACCGCGAGGATGATATACGCATGCCCCCCGGCCGAGTGAGGGTTACAAGTAATAAAATCGATACCCCATTTGGCAAATGGACCAACGGAAATTATAGGGTGGAGAGGAGCATGTGGTGCGCGCATCTTGCGATCAAACACTTGACAGTTGTGGCACTTCCGGACTGCAATGATACAATCTTTAAACATGGACGGACAGAAATAGCCAGTGCGCAACACCTTCTGAGCTGTGGCATACCCAGACATATGACCGCCACATGCTCCAGAGTGACAATCATTCAAAACCCTCTCAGCCTCTTCGTGAGTTAAACAACGTCGAAAAACTAAGTCTGCCCCCCGGCGATAAAGTGTATCTCCAATAATCTTGTATTGCTGGGATTGAAACCGAATTTTTCGACGTTCCGACTTTGAAGCTTCAGGCCGAAAGGTTTGGGTTTGGAGATAGATGATTATATCCCCGTACCACGGATCTAAAGTACTGATAAGAAACAAAGATTCGTCTGCAATGGACTCCTCTGCCACAGTTTCTGTGTCAGCACGCGGGAAATCACACATCAATTCCGCAAAAACTAAGGATTTCTTAGACTTGGACTTTTCAAACTCCAAGTCGAACTCTTGCAGGATAACGATCCATTTAGATTACTTGCCCCCTAGCAGTTGTTTTGTCAAAATATAAATCATAGGGTTGCAATCCGAAATAACTGTAGTTTTACGGAGAAGAATGTAGTGACGAAAACGCTGGACAGCTTGAACGGCTGCCAGGGACAATTTCTCCACATGTGAATATTTTAGCTCAGTGGGGTTTAATGTCCTACTAAGATAATATATCACATGTTCCGCTCCGAATTCATCTTCTTGAACTAACACCATTCCAATAGTGGAATGCGAAGCTGCGAGGTATAAGAAGTAGTCCTGGTTGTAGTTAGGAGGATGCAACAACGATGCATGGGTCAACGCGTGTT
This sequence comes from Pinus tabuliformis, assembly GCA_031772625.1. Lineage (NCBI taxonomy): Eukaryota > Viridiplantae > Streptophyta > Pinopsida > Pinales > Pinaceae > Pinus > Pinus tabuliformis. Next base: position 725,335,136 of record CM062816.1, read on the forward strand.
TAAGTGCATCAAAAGATTGTTGGGCAATCTCATCCCAAAAGAATTGAGTGTTCTATTTCAAAAACTGTGTAAAACCTTTAGTGACCTCGGCGTAGTTTGGAATGAATCGGCGTAAAAAGTTCGCTTTCCCTTGCAAACTTTGGAGTTGGCGCAAACTCGAAGGAGGAGGCAATTTGATGATAGCTTCGACCTTCGAGGGATCGACGCGAATGCCGCTTTTGAAACAACAAATCCCAGCAATCGACCTGTTTCTATACAGAAAACGCACTTGTGGGGATTCAACCGAATTCGATAATGCCGACACCTCATAAAGATTGCTCGTAAGTGGACAAGGTGATCAGCTCGATGTAAAGAATGAGCAGGCAAATCATCGAGGTACGGTTGCACAATGTGCTTGATGTCATGAAATGCGTAAGACATCGCCCGTTGAAAAGTGGCCCCAGCATTCTTAAGTCCAAAAGGTAATTTGCAATAAGCAAATGTCCCCCATGGACAAATGAATGTCATTTTTGGTTGGTCGGCAGGTAGAATATTGATTTGATTATAGCCCGAAAAACCATCCATGAAGGAAAACATTTCACTTCCGGCACAATCATCAATAATTTGATCGATATAAGGCGTAGGATAGTTGTCTTTTGGACAAGCTCGATTTATATCCCTATAGTCGATACAGATTCTTATTGTTCCTTGTTTCTTGTTGACCGGAACAATATTCGATACCCAATCCGTTAACGGGATTGGATAAATGAAACCTGCTTTCAACAGCTTTTCGACTTCTGCTTTAATTGCAGCCACTTTCCGAGGGTGAATCTGACGCAACCGTTGCTGGACGGGTTTAGCATCCGGATAGGTCTTTATTTCATTAACAACAATGGCAGGGTCGATTCCCGACATTTCCTCGTAAGACCAGGCAAACACATCGCGGAATTCTTGGAATAGGGCCTTGTAAGTTTGGATTTCATCTTCTGTACATGAGGCACCTATATGAATGTTTTCCTCAATTCCGGGCTTCACTGAAATATCAATGGGAATAGTGCAAGAAATATTCCCTAAATTCAACTCTGAATCAGAATGTTTCGTTGGATTCTTAGCGTCTTTGACATATTCAGCGGTAAAGATAGATGAAAAATCATTTTCAAAAGCATCATCCTTAGGTAAAAACGAAGATCTGTGATGGAGATCTTCCCATGGTAGATCGTCTACACTTAGGATTTCGCAAAGTTGTTCGTCACATGACACGACTTCGGGAAACGCTATCCGTTCTAAGGTTGATGTGAAAAGTGATTCTTCACTGACCACATTCATTTTGTCGATTTGGGTTGAACGCGAGTCGGTAAAAGACATGACAGCTTCATAAGCAATTTCATATGCACTCAAAGGCATAGCATCACCGAATGAGTCTATCTCAGATTCAGATGGGACAATCCAAGGATCATCATAAATAATGTTGTCTAATGTAATCATATGAATTGATGCAAATGAAGGGTCTGCGTTGATTGGAGGGAAAGGAAAAGTTCCCAGTAAATCGGAATCTTTAACTAAACCTACGCCAACGTCCCTATAAGGGATTTTCGTCTTACCGACATGCTGGATACTCTCTGAAGAGGCTGGGTCGGATGAAAAGTATGTCAGCTGATCAATCGTCACGATCTTACCGTTATGTGGAAACTTAATTAATCTGAAGACCGATGAAACGACCGATGTCATAGCATATGACCAACTTCGACCCAAAAGAAGGTTGTAGTCTAGAGGGGCATCAACCACCTCCACATCCAGACTAACGGTTTTACCTTCTACCCCTATAGGCAGTTCCTGTAGAATACCAAACGGACGGAACCCACGGCCATCAAAGGCCTTAAGGATGGTCGGGGATTGGTTCAACGAAGGAGAACCAAGCGATCTCCAACATTGAATTGACATAATACACGTAGAAGCTCCCTCATCAATCACAGTCCGATGAATAGGCCTGTTTTTGATTATCACTGGAATTTGGAAAGCCATTTGATTGGGTAGACGCGGTGTACTATTTTCTAGATCGAAGATTATCAGGTTCGGATCCTGAACATCAACAGCTCCGATAGCCGACAAAAGTAATTTTCGTTGTGCTGGGCATGATTGCAGCACTTCTAAAGCCGACATTGCTGAGGGTGAAACAGCTAAGTCCTCAACGATGTTGTAATTCTGGGCTGCTCTCGCATGTGGATTGAAAGCAAACCTTCGAAGAACACCCTTGGCGGGCGGTTTGATTACTAAGTCCGGGTTAGGTTTTTCGATCTGTAGTGGATCGGAACCAGGAGCTGAGGTTGATGGATTAGAATGAGAAGATTCTGCTTCTTTACCATCAACAGGATTCTTACTACCATAATCTTGCGATCGAGTCACAATCCTCACATGAGACATCATCAAAATGGGTTCTTCACTGGCAGTCGAGGAAGAACCTATTATCTTACTCTCCTGCTTTGGAAATGGATCTTTTAACACAGCAGGAGTGGGAGAACCTTTGACTATTTTCACAACCTCGGCCCGATGAGGGCAATCTCTCGTGAAATGATCCTCTTCACAAATAAGACAAGGATATCGAGGTTTGCGCTTTTCGTCATTGGTTTCCGACTTTTCCGTTTTCTCCTTCGGAGCCTTGTCTTCTTTAGCCTTCTTCTTTCCTTTCTTCTTTCCACCGTTTTTTGATTTGGCCGTAGATGACTCTACAGCATGAATATCGGCGGAAAGTTCAGGAGAAGACTCTCCTGTCGGGGAATCAGGCAAAGTGATTATAGGATTAGTAGAAGTCTTGGAAGATTTCTTCTTGCTCTTTGTATTCACGATACCAATCATACCATCAGCGGCATGAGATCCCGAAGGAGCAGCAGCGATTTGATTCGATTTTGGAAGATCTGGAATCTTCTCGTGTAACGTACCCGACTGAGTATAAACTAAGTCAAGGTATTGCGCCTGAGCAATGACTTGCTCCTCAGTAACTACTCCGGCCTTAGCTACATCTTCAGTAATCTTCGGTAATAATGATTTAACAAACCATTCAGCTAAGTTTTGGTCCGGGATAAAAACTTTCACTAACCTTCTTCGACGTCTCCACTCATGAATGTGATCAGAAATATACGTGGACGTTGATTGTTTTAGTGAAGTTAATAGCTCCGTGCCGTTATCGTATCTGACCGGCAACTGAAAATGAGTTAAGAACGAGGTAGCTAACTGGCTGAAATTGTAAAAAGAGGCCCGTGGTAACTCAATGTACCACTTGGCCGCGAGACCAATGAGTGTACGCTGGAAAAGATGTAAGCGGATCGAATCATCCGAGATAGAATTTGAAGCACACCAGAGGTGGTAAGTCATCACATGATCGGACGGATCCTCTCCAGACTTACCTTCGAACTTGGGTATATCACTGGGCAACTTATTCGGCATTGGCGGCCAGAACTGAAGATATTGAATTAGATCGTTCGTTAGGTGCGTCAAGTCTCGTAAATCCAAAGTTGCGATAAACGGTAACTGCCCGTTAGGATCTCTAAAACTCTGGGTCACAAGACCAGTCCCAGGAGGAGGATATCCAGGATAACTAGGAACAGGAGTCGCATTAGGGATATTATATCCTCTTGGAAAACCAGGATTAACCGGACTGTACTGGGGTTGTTGAGGTTGTTGATAAGTGTACCCAGGATACGGTTGATACTGGTAAACCGGCTGTTGGACAGCTTGCCCATGTTGGTACTGTCCCTGGTATGGTTGTTTGAACAAATTGAGGTTGAGTAGTGACAACCGTACTTACACCAGGCTGACCTGTAGGCATCTGGACCGTGGTTTGAATCGTAGATCCAGACAACGGTAAAGATGTCTGAGGAGTGGTTACAGAGACAGTAGAAACTGGAGCTGTCGATACTCCAGAAGTAAGTGCGGCAAATGTAGCGGTAGTTGCAGCAGCCGTTTGAGATGGAGTACTAGGTGCAATTGGCGGCTGAGTAACTACCAAAGTTACAGAAGTTTGAACATTTGACTGGACAGGTTGTGGTTGCTGGGGTGGACCAGAAACTACGGGTTGTCCAGCTTGAGGTACCAACTGTATACTTGGCTGCAACACCTGTTGACCCTGTGATGGATCCCACACTATCATTCCGGGGTATTGACCCGTAACAGGTTGAGGATACTGAGATCCATAACCGGATTGAGGATAGGATTGATAATTGAAAGGTGCAGTTCCCATACCTTGAACATATGACTGACCTTGAGGTGGTTGATAACCTTGACTCGAGTATTGACCTTGAGGTTGATAACCTTGACTCGAGTATTGACCTTGAGGTTGATAACCTTGAGGTAAATACGGATACTGGGGTTGACCTTGACCTTGAGGTTGATACCCTTGGGGTTGATACCCTTGAGGTAAATATTGATACTGAGGTTGACCCTGGGGTACATATTGAGGCTGGGGTTGACCTTGAGGCATGTATTGCACCATAGGTACATACTGACCTTGAGGTTGCCCCCCAGACACAATTTGTGTACCTTGAGGTTGCCCCCCAGGCGTTAACTGAGGCTGCCCCCCAGGCGGTAATTGGCCACCTTGAGGTTGGGAAACGGGAACTGAACCTGACATCATGTAAATGTCTCCTACACCCAATGGTATATGTTGAAAATAATACTGAGAGGGGGGGTGAATCAGTATTATCAAGCAATTTAATAAATCTTCCTTATTTGATCTTGAATTATTTTTGCATGTCAGTACCATAAAATAATGAGCATGAAAAACAGATAATCACACCAAAGAACACAAGATGTAAGGTGGAAACCCAATGTGGGTGAAAACCACCTGCTGCAATATGTCTCTATCTTCTTTCAATTTAGAAACTTCTTTTACAATGATTTTGTACTGGTGCAGTCCTTTACCAGTACGCAGGCTGCAACCTGCAGAGAGCTACAACTCTCTCTCTTTCTCGTTTTCCAGTCTACTCCTGGAAGGGAGCTACAACCCCCTACTTCCTTTCATAAAGCATCAAATGATCAACAAGTACATAACAGATATAGACCACTACAGATATCAGATCAGTAATAACAGAAACAACCTAGAACACCTTATCAACAGAGAAATTCAGTCAACAGAACATCTTAAAACAAAGACGCAGTTTTTCTTTCTGTGGCCTGCGACCAGACGCCGTTAACTTTCTGCTACTCTGCGTCCACACGCAGATATCCTTCTGCTCCGCTGCGTGCCCACGCACTGTTCCTGTGACTGCTCTGCGTTCTGTTGCTTCAGGGACGCACCCAAAGATACTATCGCGCCGCGTCTTTCGCTACAGAGACGCACCTGAAAACATTATCGTGCCGCGTCCTTCTGCTTCAGAGATGCACCTGAACCTTGATCGCCCTGCGTCCCCACGCAGGTCTCTTTCTACTGTACTGCGTCTCGGCGCACTTACCCTTTACAGTATCAGCGTCCCGGCGCACTTGCCCTTTACAGTATCAGCGTCCCGGCGCACTTTCCCTTCACTGAACCTGCGACCCTTCAGATGTAAATGATGTGAAGACTTCAGAACAGACCCAAACAGTCAGATCTACAGATCTGATCATGCGCCATAGAGATCACAGTCCATTAGAAGATTCGCCCTCTTAGATCTGGACTAGATCTCACCAAATAAGATATTCAACCCAAGACACTTGCTCAATCCAAATGAACTCCTTTGCTTTATATAGGCAAGCTTCTCCCCAAAACATGGAACAATACCACGAGCCGACACCATAGAAACACAAAAACCGTCGGCTAGATACCACACAAGAAACCCCCACGTGCTTTTCTCTGCCTTGAAATGTGTGCACTGGGTAGACGCACCCCCTGAACGGCTGGACGGCGTCCCTGGACGCGGGTTCTGCATGGTATACCTGCGGGGACGCACTTTCTGAACCGATTTCCTGCGTCCTTCTTAATTTCCAACAAACTGAGAGCCTTACCACTGGAGTTGCCATCAAGTACAACATCTGTAACATACAGTCATACCAGAAAACATAATGCCAACAATCTCCCCCTTTGGACTTGATGGCAACCTTACAAACTTCAGCTTCATTCTCCCCCTTTGACATCAAGGGCAAAGGGTATGCTCCCCCTAAGCTCATGCTCCCCCTGAATATGAACCAGATCTGCAGCAACGCACCACCATGAAAGAGATAGAGACATATTGCAGCTATTTCCAAGATCTCCTTTTCCATAATGCCAACAATGCATTATGTGCTCCCCCTGAGCCTGTACCACCAATAAGAAGAAGTTCAACAAGATGATGCATCAACAACCCCCAGATTTTGCCTGAGGTATTCAAACGTGTCCCTGGGCAATGGTTTGGTAAGAATATCAGCAACTTGTTCCTTGGAAGGAACATACTCCAACTTGACTTTCTGTTCAAGCACTTGTTCCCGGAGAAAATGGTACTTGATTGGTATGTGCTTGGTTTTTGAATGCATAATCGGATTCTTTGAGATGCTGATTGCACTTGTGTTATCACATAAGATGGGGATAGGTGGTGTACAAGTGATTTGAAAATCCTGCAAAGTCTGCATCATCCAAAGGAGTTGAGTGCAACAAGATGCAGCAGCAACATATTCTGCTTCAGCTGTAGACAAGGCAATCGAACTCTGTTTCTTGCTGAACCAAGATACCAGTCTGGAACCCATAAAGAACGCACCACCACTTGTGCTTTTCCTGTCATCCACGCTTCCGGCCCAATCTGCATCTGTATAAGCATGAAGAGTAAGATCTGTATCTCTAGGATACCATAAGCCATAATTTTGAGTCCCTTGAAGATATTTGAAAATTCTCTTTACTGCCTGAAGATGAGTCTCCTTCGGATTTGCCTGAAATCTTCCAACTATTCCAACTGCATGCATGATGTCCGGTCGGGTACCTGTCAAATATAGTAAACTTCCAATCATAGATCTGTAGGTTGGTTGATGTACTGCTGCAGATTCATCATTTGCACTGAGACTACATCCTGTGACCATGGGTGTACATACTGGTTTTGCATCTTCCATGCCATATTTCTTCAAAATCTGCTTGAGATACTTGGTTTGAGATAAAAAGATTCCTCCTTCCTTTTGTTGGATTTGCAAACCAAGGAAATATGTCAGTTCTCCTAGCAAGGACATTTCAAATTCTTTCTGCATGACCGAGGCAAAGCTTTGACTCATAGCTTCTTCATTGCTGCCAAAAATAATGTCATCTACATACACAACAAGTATTAGTAATTTGTCATTTTCAATTTTTATATACAGATTGCTATCTGCTGAACCTTTTGAGAAGCCTTGTTGATGAAGATATTTGTCCAACCGGTAGTACCAAGCCCTTGGAGCTTGTTTGAGACCATAGAGAGCCTTTTTCAATCGGCATACAAGATTTGGATCATTTCCAAGAATGAACTCATCTGGCTGTTCAATGTACACTTCTTCTTCCAAGTCTCCATTCAGAAAGGCTGATTTCACGTCCATTTGAAATACTTTGAAGTTTTGAAAACTTGAGAGAGCAAGGAACATTCGGATGGCCTCAAGTCTTGCAACATGAGCAAAAGTTTCTTCAAAGTCTATTCCTTCTTGCTGCGCATACCCTTTACAAACAAGTCTGGCTTTGTTTCTAATTACTTCTCCATTTTCATTCAATTTATTTTTGAAGACCCATTTTGTTCCGATAACATTCTTATCCTTTGGTCTAGGAACCAGCTCCCAAGTGTTGTTCTTTTCGATTTGCTCAAGTTCTTCATCCATTGCTTTTACCCAACATTCATCTTTGCATGCTTCTTTCACATTTTGTGGTTCAGTAGAGGAGAGTAATGCCAAATAGCTTGAGGCTTCTGCAACTGTTCTTCTTGTTTGTACACCTGCTTCTTTCTGCCCCACAATCTGAGATTCTGGATGATTCTTCTGAACATATCTGGATGGAGTTTTCTCTTCTATTCTTGTCTGCTCCTCTGGTTCTTCTTGAGGTTCTCCTTGGGGTTCTTCTTCTTCATCATTCTGTCTTTGAGGGTAGCCTTCATCTTCTTCTATATCTTCATGATGTACTTGCCTAGGAATATATCCCTTCTCATCAACCACTACATCAATGCTGTCAACAATTCTGCCAAGTCTTTTATTGTAGCATTTGTATGCTTTGCTATGTGGAGAATAGCCAAGAAGAATGCCTTCATCTGCTCTAGGTTCAAGTTTGCCAAGCTGCTCATCAGTATTCTTGATATAGCATTTGCTCCCAAAGATTTTGAAGTGCTTTACCGAAGGAGTTTTACCACTCCAGAGCTCATGAGGAGTTTGAGTGCTGTTCACCCGGACATTTGTCTTGTTGAGAATAATAACCGCAGCATGTGCAGCTTCACCCCAGAAAGTTGCGGGAGTTCCTGATTCATCAAGCATAGCACGAGCCATTTGTTGGATTGTTCTGTTCATTCTTTCAACAACTCCATTTTGCTGAGGAGTTCTAGCTGTAGAGAATTCTCTCCTTATCCCATGTTCATCACAGAAATCGAAAAATTCATTTGAAGTAAATTCCCCACCTCTGTCGGATCTGAGGCACTTAATTTTGTGACCTGATTCATTTTCAACCAAGGCTTTGAAGGTCTTGAATTTTTCGAATGCTTCATCTTTGTGCTTCATAAGTCCTAACCAGACAAACCTGGAGAAATCGTCAATAAATAATATCAAGTATTCCTCTCCTCTAGGTGTTCTTTTCCTAAATGGGCCACATGTATCTGTATGTACTAGCTCAAGAGGCATGCTAGCTGATCCCTCTTTCTCTGGAAAGTTAGTCCTGGTTTGTTTTCCAAACTGACATGATCTGCATATGGTGTTGTCAGGAATTTTGATATCTGGAAGATCGCGAACTGCCTGATATTTGCATGCTTTCCTTATTTGTGAGAAGCTTAGATGTCCCAACCTTCGATGCCATAACCAGTGCTCTTCATCCTTGCTAAGATAGCATTGTTGTTCTCCTTCTTCAAATATGTACAGATTATTTGGAGTTCTTTTGCCTTTGAGTACTGTTTTACCTGTATCAAGATCACGAACAAGACATCCATTCGATCTGAAAATAACCTCGGTTTTTTGATCACACATCTGGCTGACACTTAGTAGATTATGCTTCAATCCATCAACATACAAAACATTTCCAGCCTTGACCTTTTCTTTCAAAGGAGCAATACCTTTTCCTTTTATAGTTGCAGGAGTATCATTTCCAAAAGAAACTTTCTTTCCCTTTTCTAAAGTAGAATAAGATTCAAGTTTTTCTTTATCACCTGTCATATGTTTCGAACATCCACTGTCAATGTACCATAGATTTTCCTGTCCTTCTGCATAAAATTCTATCCCACATCTTTCTGTTTGAGGTTCCTTTATTCTCCATGTTTTGGTGCTTGTGGCTTGTTCCTTTTTCTCCTGAAACCTGCTCCTGCATTCAGAGTCTTCATGACCAAAATTATTGCAAATAGAACATTCAACTTCATTTTCAAGAACCGAAAAGTTGTTATAGGTCCTCTTTGTAATCCCTGTCATACTTCTTTGTTTTTGAGCTTCCCTAGTCATGATTGTTTTATATGCAACACATTGAGCTGCTTTGTGACCAAAGTTATGGCAAGAAAAGCATTGTCCATTGAAGAAGCTTCTGCGGTTATTGAATCTATCAGCCAACTGATTGTAATTTCTATTTTCATCTATTCTTGAACCAAACTGAGAAGATTTTACCTGTGGCTGGTTGTAGCTTTTGTTCACCCTTAGGATGGATTGTCCCTGATAGTTTCTGTTTGTAATTCGTCCCTGCTTTACCTGATTATCTTCATTGTTCTTCTGCTCATTTCTTCTTGCTGCATCAAGATAACTTTTTGAGGTGGATGCTTGAGAGGTTTCTCCATTATAGCCCAAACCTGTCTTGTTTAGAGGAGACCGCTGTACATTGATAATCTCATCCAAAGTTTCAGATCCTTTGACAAACTTAAGATTAATAGCTTTTGTTTTCTCAATTTCTTTTCTGAGACCAACAATTTCACCTTCTAGTTTTTCAAGATGTTTTTCCTTTTCATCAATTTGAAATTGCAAAGTATCAATGATCACATTCTTTTCTTCTATGCATCTCTTGAGTCTAGTAATTTCATCATAGAGATTATCCACATCTACAGCATCCTCATAATCATCATCTTCAAATGCCATTAACAACTTATATTTATTACCTTGTTCATCTTCATCACTGTTTGATAAGCCATCACTATCTTCATGGGGGTAGTAGCTTTTCTTATTTGCACTTTGTTTCCTGTTCCATCTAGCAGGTTCTTTTCCTTTATCCTTATAAGGACATTTTGCAGCATAATGACCTACTCTTCCACAAGCAAAGCATTTGAAAGGTAGCTTACCTCTGAACCTTCCAGAACCCCTTTGAAGATTTCTGACAAAATTTGATTCTTCTTCCTCTTCTTCTGGAACATGGCTTGCTTCATAGTAATCTTCTTTGCCTGATGCCTTAAAAGCAGCTTCCCTTCTGTCTGATGGACCTCCCTTTCTCATTTCATAAGCAGTTAGAATTCCATGTAGCTGAGACATAGTGAGAACACGGAGATTTTCCTTTTCTTCTATTACAGATACTTTAGATTCAAACTTGGGGGATAATGATCTTAGAATCTTTTGAACTACTATAGTCTCTTTTATTTCTTCACCCAAATTTTTCATACAATTAACAATCTCATCTACCCGAAGAAAATAATTAGCCACACTTTCATCATTATACATCTTGAGAGTCTCATATTGAATCCTGAGAGTTTGAAGTTTAGCTTGTTTTACCTGTTCATCTCCTTCATAGCTAGTGATCATTTTGTCCCATATCTCTTTTGCTGATTTGAAGTGCATGACCTTCATGAATTCTGTTTGGGATATACTTCCTAATAGAGTACTGACTGCTTTTGCATTTGTTTCATACTGCTTTTTCTCAGCTGGATCTGTAGGAGTAGCTGAAGGAAAAGCATAGCCTGTTTCTACAATGTTCCAAACTTCTGTACCAAGAGATTGAAGATATGCAGTAACTCTTACCTTCCAATAATTGAAATTTGTCCCATCGAAAATAGGTGGCCTGATTGATGCTTCTTTCTCGTAGTTGCTCATGATGAACGATCTACCTTCAAGCGATCAAGCTTTTCTGAAGGACCTGCTCTGATACCAATTGTTGAAAATAATACTGAGAGGGGGGGGTGAATCAGTATTATCAAGCAATTTAATAAATCTTCCTTATTTGATCTTGAATTATTTTTGCATGTCAGTACCATAAAATAATGAGCATGAAAAACAGATAATCACACCAAAGAACACAAGATGTAAGGTGGAAACCCAATGTGGGTGAAAACCACCTGCTGCAATATGTCTCTATCTTCTTTCAATTTAGAAACTTCTTTTACAATGATTTTGTACTGGTGCAGTCCTTTACCAGTACGCAGGCTGCAACCTGCAGAGAGCTACAACTCTCTCTCTTTCTCGTTTTCCAGTCTACTCCTGGAAGGGAGCTACAACCCCCTACTTCCTTTCATAAAGCATCAGATGATCAACAAGTACATAACAGATATAGACCACTACAGATATCAGATCAGTAATAACATAAACAACCCAGAACACCTTATCAACAGAGAAATTCAGTCAACAGAACATCTTAAAACAAAGACGCAGTTTTTCTTTCTGTGGCCTGCGACCAGACGCCGTTAACTTTCTGCTACTCTGCGTCCACACGCAGATATCCTTCTGCTCCGCTGCGTGCCCACGCACTGTTCTTGTGACTGCTCTGCGTTCTGTTGCTTCAGGGACGCACCCAAAGATACTATCGCGCCACGTCTTTCGCTACAGAGACGCACCTGAAAACATTATCGTGCCGCGTCCTTCTGCTTCAGAGACGCACCTGAACCTTGATCGCCCTGCGTCCCCATGCAGGTCTCTTTCTACTGTACTGCGTCTCGGCGCACTTACCCTTTACAGTATCAGCGTCCCGGCGCACTTTCCCTTTACAGTATCAGCGTCCCGGCGCACTTTCCCTTCACTGAACCTGCGACCCTTTAGATGTAAATGATGTGAAGACTTCAGAACAGACCCAAACAGTCAGATCTACAGATCTGATCATGCGCCATAGAGATCACAGTCCATTAGAAGATTCGCCCTCTTAGATCTGGACTAGATCTCACCAAATAAGATATTCAACCCAAGACACTTGCTCAATCCAAATGAACTCCTTTGCTTTATATAGGCAAGCTTCTCCCCAAAACATGGAACAATACCACGAGCCGACACCATAGAAACACAAAAACCGTCGGCTAGATACCACACAAGAAACCCCCACGTGCTTTTCTCTGCCTTGAAATGTGTGCACTGGGTAGATGCACCCCCTGAACAGCTGGACGGCGTCCCTGGACGCGGGTTCTGCATGGTATACCTGCGGGGACGCACTTTCTGAACCGATTTCCTGCGTCCTTCTTAATTTCCAACAAACTGAGAGCCTTACCACTGGAGTTGCCATCAAGTACAACATCTGTAACATACAGTCATACCAGAAAACATAATGCCAACAGTATATTACCATTGTTTCCAGCTAATAACCCATGATCAACGGGTTGAGGAGATGCCCCCGCAAAGGTACCAGAAAGTGATTGATACCTGGTGGGAACAGAAGGACCGCCGTGTAAGAAAGATTCAGGAGTTTGAGTAAACACGGACGACTGACCAGACATATTTACAGGAGTATAAATACCTCCAGGTGGAAAAGGAGTACGAGGTGTAGAAAAACCTACCCTTGAGTTGTCTAAATAATTGGTTAACGAAAGGTACCAAGTAGTACTTCTAGGAGGACTGTAAAAGATAGATTCACGCTCCCTGAGCTCAATAGTAAGTTGATCCTCAAGGTTAGAGACGCCTATTTCTTCCTCTGGAGCAAGTTCTTCGATAGCAATCAGACCAGTAGGAAGATTTTCGGTGATAACTCGTTCTACTCTTGGTGAATCTGGAACACTAGAAGTCGGAGTAACAGGTTCAGATATTTCAGGTTCTTCGCCTGTATCACTAGCAGACGAAAAACTACCAACAAGCTCAGAAACTGTAACAGCTTCGGGATTATAACCTGTCTCTAGACCTTGGTAATCTGAATGGACTACCAAGGAAGATTCTCCTTCTTCAGGTGAACCTACTCTACTGCCACTAGGAGGAGTTACAAGGACCTTCAAACCTTCTAGATTACTGGGGTCGTCTCGAGGAGGTTCACCCCTAAGTCTACGAGATCTTCTCAACAATTCGGCCACAGAAACAACTTCAGGAGACTGGCCCCGAAGTCTACGGGACTGTCTCGGTAATTCCGCCACAGCTAAAAACTTTTAACTACTACACACGAAAACAAAGTAAAATCTCAAATCAAAACCACCTAAAGTCTCTAAAGAACCAAACAAATTTGAATCACACGCCTAAAGAATCTAGGGCGTCAAACCAAGCACAAACAGTAGCCTTCCAGACCGAAAATGCTAGTTGGAGATGAAACCCAACATCGCCGGATTCAGTACAGAAGTGGCGGGTGGAACAGTTACCCCAGCAACCTGCTTAATGAATAGACCGGCACAAGTTCCTCCACTTTAACCGTCTCGAGTGAAGTGAACCCCCTGGAAAATCCAAGTGAGTCTAGCCGACGTCTGCTCCAGGTACAGTGGGATCTTCCCTCCACCGTCACCTCGGTAGAATCCTAAAGATAATGGTCACTAAGGTTACCAACCGCAACAAATGCACCTGGGGGAACAGTCTACACTCCGACAGCACGCAAGGGCAGAGTATCAAGCTCAATCCCCTTGCCGGTTCCTTGAAAATAATCCAAGGTTTACCGACAAGTGACCCCTGGCTCCTCGACAATGGTTAATCCGAGGTTTACCGTTTGTAATACGTGCGTGTCTGGCATCGTTCCCAATGAGGGAGGATTGATCCCCTCACTGGTTCGGACACGAGCTCGTGCTTCTCCTTTAAGAGGAGCTTTCCCAGAGTACAAATGAGACAATTGGATTTATTCTATCACAAGATAAGCTACTTGTTTGGGTTTGTTGTCTTGGAGAGTTAATTACTCTCCTACTCCAAGACACTAGCCTGATCTAAATTGGTGTTTCAGAGCCCTAGTAAATAAAAGTTACTACGTTGATTTTACTTTAAGCGTTAATTTTATGGTTTTTCTTAAAGACAAAAGGTAGCGGAAGTGAAACCAATGGTGTGTAGACTCGACTCAAACCACTACCAAAATGCACCTAGGATGATTTACGCTACTTTTCTCTTTCAATGAAATTCCTAACTAAGAGAGTTGAGAAATGCAAATTTTATAGAAAACAACTTTCTTAGTAAAGACAATCAATGAAACAATTCTCTTTATCTTTCCAAGCATACAAACATGACCACTCCTTACGTGCACGAAAAACTCTTTTTCTTTCAAAACTCTTCAAAGCTACTTGAAACAAAACTTTTCAAAGGAGATGTTTTTGTATTTTCTCTTATTTAATAAAGCATATAAATCTATTTTAACGAAAATCAATCTCAAAAGCTATAAAATCTATGAAAACCTGACTCACAAGAAAATCAAAAAGAAATTTACTCTAAGCAAACCTAACGAGGCAAAAGCCTACAAAGATGATTCTAGGTTGTTTTACTTGACCAAAATCAAGTCAAGGACCAGCTAATGCAGAATCAAAAGACCAGTCAAAACAAAACTCTAATCTTTTTGTTCTTTTTGTAAAATTGAATTCAATACTTAATCAACAAGCACTTCGAAATTTTCCAAAGAGACCACTCAAAGGTAAGTTGCTCTCATAGGTAGACTTTATGACAGGTCCGACTTCTAAGAAGGCTGACAAAACCAGAGAGATCTAAGGCTTGACAACTTCTACCGCCAAAGTCACTACAAGACCTACTCAAAAATCAAACCCTAGGGCTTAAACTTCTATGAAATCCACTAAAACACTCAATGCTATCGAAACAAGTTCAGGTGAAGATCTTTGACAAGAGACTAATGGATCTGGGCAGTAAAAACTAATAAAAAGCAAAATCTAAGAGAAAAAATGCAAAAAATGGAATTTTCTTAATTTTTAGCAGGGTACGCAGGCAACCGGTTAAGCCAGGTGCGGGCCCGCTCTATGCACACAGCAACAGTGCGTATAAGTACGCACTGTGCAATACTCAGAGGGTGCGTACTACTGAAAAAACCAAGAAAAACTAAATTGAATCTAACCCTAAGCTAACCCACCCAAAAACAAAGTCACAGAGCCAAAAACCAGAAAATAAATGACTTTTCTCAGATCAAAGTTGCATACAAAGGAAAAGACTTTCACATCAATGGAGTCCCTAGCGGAGTCGCCATTTTGTCAGGCGGGATGAGTCGATAGTGCGGACACAACCAACCTCCCTAGGAGCCTAAGACTCTCTAGTGACAAACAAGACAAACAAGAGCAATCCTTCTCTAAACATGCATTTACTATATAAGAAATCAAGTGTTTAGATCCTACCTGTAATCCAACGCTGTTGTAGTAGTCCAGCTCCGCTGATTCGGATGAGCTCCTCCTTCACTTTGAAACCTGCATCCACTAACAATCAAACAATTAAATAGCACTTGATAATCTCATAGAATAAAACATATTTAACACATAGACCAAGGAGTACATGAAACAACTCATAAATAACAAGTTATTGAGAAGAATGGACTCATTTTCATTAATAGGAAACAAAAGGAAGAATTACAACCTGAGCCTTGGTGTTGTGCAAGTCCCTCCCAGGGTCCATCAAGAGTTCTCCTTTACTTTGACAAAGCTCACCCACTTCCAAATAGAACAAGCAAAGATGGCAATCTCTCCTCACAAGCTTCTAAATGGGAGTCCTAATTCCAGCAGCATCTACCCTTAGAAATGTTTAGCTTCCAACCTCTCCTCCTTCTGGCCCAATGCCTGTATTTATAGTGCTCTAGAGGAAGTTATTCAGGTCCACCATCAATGGGATAATCCCCTCTTTGGATGGGATAGCTCCCTTATTGATGGGATAAGTTCCTCTTTGGTAGGGGTACATGAACCATCTGGAGGCGCTCAATACACGTCGAACAACCTTCTAGAATTCTCTAGAAATGACCACAAGTAACTTTTTAAAGATGAAACTTGCGCATTTTGACCTTTACAGGGGGACGCACCTGCCCCTTTACATACAGAGCGTACAAGTACGCAGCTTTTGTGAACATTGGGTGCGTACCCGCAGGTAAGGTTGAGAGAACCTGCGTACCCAGAGATAAATACATTTATAAAGACTTTCTCTCTTTTTGGAGTTTGACATGGAGAGCAGAGGCATAAGACTTGCCTAAGAGGATAGCATGACTGTTGATAGAGCCATACTAACTGTAAATAGTCATGGTGACATTTTTTAGTGTAACAGATGGGTTCTCTCATTTGATTTATGTTGGATGGCAATATTGGATTCAAAGCTGAGTGTCATGGATCTTTGAATTTACAAACACATGGTCTGAGTGGTCCCTGAACTAGATTAAGGATCACAAAACCACTGGCCTAGTAACCCTTGAACTAGACTATGGGTTGCAATAAATCCATATTGTATGCGTAGTGGGCCTAGGAATCCTTGTTGGTGAATGGAGAGATATACTGTAAAGCCAAGAGGTGGATTTTCTCTTTGTTTGGCCTAGTGGTCCCAAGATGGGATGCATGGTAAATCCTGGAGATTATGTCTCGTTGTAGGGCATAGTGATCCCTGGATCAGACTGTGGATGCATGGTAAATCTTGAGAGACTACGAGGCACTCAAATTCCTAACGTTGTAGGCGAAGAAATATGGTGGCATCCAAGTTGATTGGTGTTTTGGTGTATTCTATGAGTCCCACATTCATGCTTGGAATATTGCAAAGTGGTGACTGGATTAAGAGAGACTTGGCTCAGACAATATATGGTCGGGTGGAACATGGTAGTCCCATCTTTGATTGGTTCATTGCATCCATTAATGAGAAATTCATTCCCTTGATTTTCATGTGTAAATTTATTGATGTATATGTGGATTTTTATGGATGATATTTTTATGGTATTTTTGTTCCTCCTATGTTGGTTATATGTATATTTTATGACAATAGCTATGTATGGCATTTAACATGTTTTTACTTGTAAATGAATGGATAGTGTATCTATGGCCTAATAGATGATAATGCAGCAAATGACATGAGGGAACAATGGTTGATAGTGATTCTCATATAATTATGAGATCCCTACACTTAATATGTTGTTTACACCTGTAGGTTACATGTTGATGATATGTTTGACGAAATGTCTAGCATGGCTAGTAGGGGTCTAGTTATGGTATTGTTAATTTTATTCCTTTTGTATCATTATTTCTTTGTATTTTTACTGATTCTAAACTATCACTCCATTTTGGGTAGAGACCTGGGCTCTCGGCTTAAAAAAGTGGCTTAAATCCCAGGTTTTTGGCACAGAACTAGAAATTTTTGGTATCTGGTCACTGGGAGGTAAGCCTGTGAGAGCGACTTTGGGTTGTCAGTCGCTCCCTTTCCCATAGCATGAGAGAAACTATGGCCTAAGAAATCTAAAACATAAGTGGGATCCAGGTGTTAGGTTCCTATAGCAATATGAGTCATAATTTTGAATGACTAAGGTTAAGCTTGTAATATTGTACATACCTTTTCTTTCTGCAAATGTTTTCCATATTATAGAAAATTAAAAAATGTAAAGAAGGCATGTCCTAAAAGATAAATCAAAGGACAAAAAGAATAAGAGAAGGTCAAAAAAATGAAAGTATATGAACCCCAAAAACAAAAAGACCATGAAAGTGTGCAAGTCAAAATGCCACTACTATTTACTTTTATGCATAATAATAATTGTGTGCAGCTTGTTATTCATGCCACAATCCATGGTAATCAAACTGTTTAATCTTGATTATACCATGCTTTGAATTTTATGTTTATAGATTAGAGAATAAAATCTGACCAAACAATTTAATCTTGGCAGATCATAGTTAGGTAGAGAAAATAAAAGGAGCTCATAAGCTTAATCTGAGCCCTTGGATGATATAAGGTTAGAATAGGATAATTTACTTTGTAAATAAAAGAAAAAAATTGACAAGGGTTTGCTAGCCTAAATGCACCCTAATAAAGTGAAGAAAAAATGGTAGGATGAGTAAGTGGGTAAGTAGTAGAAAGGTTGCAGAAATATTATGTGATTACATAAAAGCACTTATGTCATTGTTTTCAATGAATCTTTACAATATGCATAAGTAGAGAACAAAGCAAAGGCAATGGTTCACAATGTGATTTATTTAACATCCCCTCATTCATTCTAACCCCTATGACACTCACTAACTTCCCTTTCACAATAAAAATATTAATACCTATAGTTCTTTAAGTCAAAGAGGCTCAGAGCATTTCTTTGACTTCTGGTGGGACCGGATCCTTAGCTTGATGATTTAAGGAGGAAAGGTGTTAAAATCCCTTATAAATCATTCATTCCCCTCACAAAACCCCTTTTCCTAAGGTTAAGTTCTCTTTCATAGGAAAACCCCTTTAAAAACATGTTTTATGTGCCAAACCCTCCAAATACATTTATCCTAAGTGCTAAGTGTATGGAACGTGCATAAGATTTCATATACCTAAGTACAAATTAACACCCCTTCTTCTTATCTCACCCCATATTAACTTTCTTAATTAAATATATATAAAAAAATCTTGAAAAACCCATTTGCTCGTATATATTTAACTCCCTTATATAAATTAACCCCACCCCCTAGTTTATTTATAAACTATATTACTACCCCATATCCCACAAAATACATTAAAAACCAGCCCTTAGTCCCTAATCCCTCATTACATACTAGCCCGATCCCCTAACCCTATATTAGTCCTTAAACTAATCCTGAAACCACCGTAATTAAATTTCTAGGCCCCCATTAATTCCCGTCATTTACCCCCACGCAGCTTCACCTCTTGTTCACCATTGATTGTTCCCCCCCCACATCCAACGGCCCGTAATCATATTGGTCGTGCCCAATGTTTTCCCTTTAACCGCCTGATAGAATGGTTTTCCCCCTAACCCCCGATGCTATGTGTCACTCAAAGAATGGAATCGGGTGACCCCTCCAGAATACCACCAAGCCCACAAAAGAAGCGTGAAATAAAATTCTTAAATGACAAAACTGTCTACTATTCACTTTGTGCCAAAATTCAAAAAAATCAAACCTTTACCCATTTAAACATGAAAACCCCAGTTTTGCTCATTTTCGCCTATTTGCGCAGTAAAACCCTGTGTAACCCTTCTGCGCCACCTAAAGCCTCTGCTAACCAATTCAAGCATGGTTTACCTCCTAAAACCACTTTGGACTCACTCCATAGACTTATCAAGCTCGATAAAGCCATTAATGACCCTCTCTGTCAACCCAATGTTTTCCTAGCAGTTTGTTTTATTTTACAGGTGATCAAAAGACCGTAGCCTTGGATAAATAGTCTTAATACTAGTCATAATACCTATTTACTATGAGATTTTTATCAAATCTATTCAAACAAAGATGGAAAATAAACATACAGTTAAAAGACAAGAAGAGGAAACATGAAATTAAATGATTTACTATTGAAATAGACAGTAAAAACCTAAAATATATAGTGAAGGTAAAAGGACACAGTAAAGAATAGTCAAAGTGTATCAGGGTTAAAGAACATCAAATTGAAGACCAATTCAAGTAAATCAACTAGCATGAAGACAAACAGGAGGAAAGACAATTACAAAGCATATAAATTCATGTCAAAGTGAAGATAGATGAAAAACCAGGGCGGTAAAAGTAAACAGTAAAAGTAAACATGGAGGTAGTAAGGGTTAAATAGAGATGAAAACACTTTCACCAGCAACAATGAATTTTATCCAAAGTAAAAGTGAAAAATAGTTAAAAGAAATTTAAGGTTAAAAGGTGAAATCAGAGCAGAAATGGTAAATTCTTCAGAAATTTCCTGTTTAAGTCATAGTTTTTCAGAAACTAGTTTGACCAATCCCAAGTTGAATTTTGAGAAACTAGAGGAGGTTTGTGTTCCTCGAAGGATAATATGTAAAAACCTATCTCACTTTTTACACAGGTATTACCAAAAGTAATATAAGTGCATGTCTTCACAACCTATTTTTCAAACTGTGCAAAGTCATGCTTTTGACATATTTGTGAAGAGAATATTGTGAACATATGGAGCTGAATTTTGGGCAACTGAGAGAGGTTTATATCAATAACATACTTATCTATAATAACCTCTTTCACTTTTTACGTATCTATCTCGGATTGAGATATAAAAAGGTATCAATGGACCCTAATTTTGCAGAATTGTTGGGGCAGAATGCACAAAGAAAGGATGCAGTTAGTGACTTGGATGCATCATCATCAATAAAGATTTTCTATCAAATTCGAATTTATCTTCTTTTTCACCCTCAATCCATAAATACAGTGCCAAATAGATTCATTAGTTTTGAGTGTCCTTTATTTAAGTTCTATTAATGTAAAATAGTTTGAGATATTTGTAAAACCAATCTTGATATCTTTTCAAGATATTTCAGTTTATAATTTGTATAAATACTTCTTCTTTTGAAGTATTTTGGGTGGATTCCAAGACATTTATATAGACTTTTCTCTGAAATAAAAGTTATATTGTATCAATCACTGGATTGGCTTCCTGGATCAAGGAATAAAGATCAGATATTTTACAGGATTCTTGTGTAAAGTGAAATATAAATAAGTATTCTCTCATGTTCAATGTTGTTTTTCCTTATGTTTTTCCATAATATTATTTTTTTCTTTAAAATATAAATGTATAGCAAGGAATGATGTTTCAAAAATTGCTTGAATGTACTCTGTCTTGACTGCTTTACATTTGGAATGTTTTCTCCTAAACTATCTTAGCTATGGAATTCTTAACTGCTCCTTAGCTTCCATAGTTTCTTCTCTAATCTATAGCAAAGGATTCTTAATTTCCCTTTGTTCATGATCACCATCTGTTCTTCATTCTGATCTCGGTACAAAGATTCTTAAACGCCCTTTCACCCTGGTTAGAATCACTTCACCCATTAGGCCTAAATATTTACATTTTTCTTTGCTAGCCTGCCCTATGAACATTCCATTTAATGATCTGGTCCAGTTAGGCTATCCATTTGTTGACTCCATAGCCCAATGGCTTGAAGACGTAGCTTTATCCATCTACTCCAAGAATTCCACCACCGAATCTTCAACACAAATCAAAATCCCCCTGAACTTTCATAACTAGCCTAATATCCCATCAAACAAAGCTAAATCATATAGAGAGAGCCCTCTCTGGACTTAGGTTGGCTAGTGCCTAAGCCTAAAAGATGGTTTGTGGTTACCATGGTGATCTCTTTCCTTAACCTTGGGAAACTACTAAATGATAACACCAGGGACAAGTTTTTTCAGTGGCTAACTTATCTCCTAATAGTTTTGTTGATGATGTTGAATGATTATGTGTGATGTTCTTTTTAGCTTTGCTAGAAAAAGGCCCGCAAATTGATCCATATAAGCTCTAAAAGTCTCAAAATTTACTTAAAAACATGCCAATGGATCCATTAATGGCCTTGAAATCTTCAATTTTTCCTCAAAGATCATCAAATGATTGAAATCCACGCAAGAAGAGACCCCTTGGAAGGGCGGAAATACACTATCGGGAGGAAAAAATGCTTAAAAACCATGAAAAAACCCACAAATGCAAACTTAAACAATGAGTGAATAGCCGTCGTCAGATCTAGCCGATCAACGACCCTGATCTAGGTGGCTAATTGCAATCAACCGAGTAGAGGGGATAGTCTAAGAGCAAGCACATGACACCATCGATCAGCGATCGCCGATGATAGGATCGATGGGTCGCATCAGCGATCGTGGCAGTGTAGAACATATGTTATGGCCTGGGCGTTGAGTGATTAGCGATTGCAATTTATCGCATTGCTATGTCGCATCAGCAAAATACCATGGGCGGAGCCTATGCGCATATATACGGGAGGCCCAATGGTTTGGACTCGATGGCATCATAGTGGGGAATTCATAAATTTTGAGATCCGTGCCCAAGCATTTTTCAACGTTTTTGTGTATTTTCATTATTTCAATGACATACAAAGGGAACAGGGAGACAACGCCGATGCGATCAAGCCTAGACCCGAGAGGGTTTCGAGATAAATATATATATATATATATATATATATATATATATATATATATTCAAATACGTGGAAGGCCCATTTTTAATATATTTCATGTATTTCCGTTGTATAAACGAAATACGATGGAACCTTGGCTACTGTCCATTGCGATGAAGCCTGGACCCGAAAGCGTCCGAGAAGTGGAATATATGAAATTCTATGTCCGCCCAAAGCATTTTTCATGCATTTTTCAGTGTTTTTTCATATTTCATTATATAAGCGAAATACAAAGGCCAGGCCGAATGTGACTTTCGATGGCAAAGAGGGCAGACCTGATGGATAATTAAACTATATTTTAGGACTTCTGAAGTCCAAAACACACAGTGATGGGCGGGATTTAGCAATGTTACAACGTTTTCATTGTATACAACCAAAACAGTCATTGTTTGTACTTTAAAGGGTAACGCAAAGGCCCCAAGACCCAGTTCATCATATAACAGTGCCCTGGAGATAGTTTTCTAGGAAATAGAGCCTGGAAAGGGAAAGAGAAGGGTCATATCACACTGCAGCCCAAAACATAAAGTTCAGGGTGCTCAAACAACATAACAGCCACCCCCACAAATGTTATGGAGCAGCTCTAGCACAAAAAAACTCTTAGATAGCGCATCAAGCCACCAAAAAATATCTGAAATCAGTTACTCTCCTATCAGAAGCAGAAAAATCTGATCCCATGCTTTCCTAGAGGGCATCAAATTAGTTATCAATGCATATCAGGCAGATTAAGACTCCAAGCCTTCTAGAGAGCTCAAGAGCATTGTAAACAGGTTATAAATACCTGGAAGTAAGATGTAATATGGTTTCAACCTTTGGAGATTATTGCTCCTCAGTTCATTCAAGCTTCTCATCTTCATTCTATGCAATATAAGCTTCTTTAGACATTATATGTTCAATGTCCATTCTCTTTGTTGTTCTATGATTGCACTTGAACAATTTTTCATGTTCTCTTTGTGTCTAAGGCCAGATATTTGTCATCTTATCTCTGCTTTGATATATTAGATTTGCAAGCTTCTTTGCTGCCTGTAACTAGCCATCCATATGTGGTCATATATGCATCTTCCATTACAGTCAGTATTATCTTTTGCTTCTTGTAGCTAGCCATTGATGTATGTTTATATATGCAATCTGTTGGTATAGTCAGTATTCTCCATCTATCCATTGAATTTATAACTTATCGAGCATTAGTGGTCTAAAGCCTTGTATTGGTGAGAGTGTTCATGCATGCATTGAGTGAAAAGAGTTGAAATGGTTATCTAACTTGATCCAAACCATCATTTATTCCAATAGTTCAGAGAACAATATTGAAGATTATATGTTACCAGGCATCTTCGAACTACAACCTTGGAGAGTTTCTTGGAGTGATAACCATTCTATCGATTCTACTTCCTTAAGGTCACATAGGAGGTTGAATCTGATCATAGTAGCCTCTCACCTCATCCTTACCCTGGTTTGCGTGGTTACATGAGTGGATGTGGGAGGAGGATGTTACACTATGCATGCAGTTGGAGGCCTAAAACTGCATTGTTGCCTTAGTGTGCTTGCAGTTGGGGTGTTAGGTCAGTGAAAAAGGGTTTCAACTTGAGTATTGACTACCTGGGGTGGATTACAACCTTCTGAGTAGTTTTTGGTATCTGTAGGATGTCGTTAAGTGTTTAGTTTGTAGGGCCCACTTCCTCAACTATAACATTTTCATTCAAGTCATGTCATAGTAGCACTCAAATTCACATTTTTGTGGAGGTCTTGTAATAGCCGGTAAATGTGGGGAGATGTTGTTATCAAGAGTTATTAGATCATTTGTTAGATATGACAGTACTATATGATAACATTAAGAGTGGGATTCATCTTGTAGAAAATATTGTGATCCATTAAAAATCTAAGCACATCAAGATCAAATATCACTATATCTGGGATATGGTGTAGAGAGGAGCAGTAAGACTCCATCATATTGTAGCTGTTGATTAGATATCTAGCATGCTTTCCAAGATTTTGTTGAAATTTAATTTCATGGTATTAAGATAGCATCTTCGACTGACGAATGTGAACCTTCCTGGTGGGAGCAGTCATGGATGATCAAGAATGTTGAGTTATGCACTTCCCTCTTATTTGATCTCCCAAGTTGGGAATGTAGCCAGGAGATCTCTTGGGGTTGAGGGAACTCTTGACTATAGGTTGTGTGTGATCATTTTCTTGTGTTGACAAGTGGTAATGCACCCTACCATCAAGTCTGGGACTTGCCAAGAGTATACCCTAGTATGCATCTACCCACAAGTTGTGATTGTTGGGAGTACCACCCATCTAACCAATGGGTGTGGTAAATATTGGCTGTGTACGATCCTTGACAAGTGGTAATCCCCCAAAGTAGAGGTGACACTTGTTTGTGTGTGATCCTTGTCAAGTGGTAACCCCCCCAAGAAGAGATGATATTGTGTTATGTGTGATCCTTGTCATGTGTTGACAAGTGGTAATTGCCCCAAAGTCTATGGATGCAGTTGTTCTACCACTTGACTCTTATGGTAAATATTGTTTAAGCATGACCCTTTTCATGTGTTGACAAGTAGTCATCCCCTAAAGAAGAGGTGAGAATTGATTTTGCACAATATTTGCCATGTGTTGACAAGTGTCATCTGACCAAGCCTGTGTCAAGATGGGAAGGTCAGTGGATATATGGTGATAGATGAATATCCCCTATGATGATTCTTCTTCATTACTTTGTGACATAATTGTTCCAGATCAAAGATGAGTAAATAAAACAAGGATCTTTGTTACAGAAAGAAATTCCTCCCTAGCTGAGAGGGAGTGTTGAAAATTAGTAGCTCAGGGATGAATTTCCTTAAATAAAATTTCATTTCCAACAATTCTGGAGTGACTTTCTAAAATTACAAAGTCATGTCTAGCATCTCAAGCATGACTTTCTAGAAATAGTAAATCATCTTGCATCAATTGGTAATCAAGTATAGATGTTGGAAAATCACTTATCATTAATCAATCTCAATAGTTCAATTTTTTACTTAATCAACAATATTATCATTACATTTATTATTATCTTTATGATACTATGACACTATTATTGTTAAAAGGAACTTCAAGTCACCTTACCTTCATAAATTAATCACTTTGTACCTCTATGTCTCACATAGCACATCATAACTCTCTCTCTCTCTCTTAATGGACACACTTCACTCTCCTTAGAGTCTTGTCATAAAAGATTCTCTTATGCTTTCATTAATGCAAATGATACTCTCTCTATTACGTACTCATTAAGACATGGCATATTCCTCTTACTCACAATCATTTCATAAAAGTTTCCTCTTACACCTCCTTAATGGCATGAGTTACAAAGGCATGTGTACCTCCCTAAATGGAATATGTAACTCCTCCTCAAGGCATGCATATTGCTCCTTATTTATGACCAAAATTTGATGCTCCTCCTACATAAGTATCTCATCATCTCATTCTCACTAAATGTGCATTGTGAAAGAAGGATCTGAACTTGAGAGAAAGAGCTGGAGAGACTTGAAGAATATTGTGAGAGAGAGAGAGACTTGGACAGTAAGAGCAGAACTTGAAGGTTGATTCAGTGTTTGCATCAGTTGTTGCTATCAGTGATCTTCATCTTATAGCTTGTTTAGATTTGCGTGAACTTACTCATTCTCTTGATCTCTCATTGTAACTTGTATCTTTGTTGAACAATTGATATCTAATAGAAGAATAATTTGGTTGGGTTTTCCCCTTATGGCTTTTTTCCCTAGTCATTATAGCTAAATTCTTTGTGTCTTATCTTGTTATTGGTTGTCTTCAATTGTGCATATGGTTTATGTTCTATATACAATTGCTTAACTAATATTGTAGCAAAATGAATTTTTACTAATAAGTAATTTTTATAGCATAGAACATCATAGTTTTGACATTTTAGTGATGGTGAGTCACGGCCCAAAAATCCTTCACATTTTAGTAATGGTCTATGTGTGTGTGTGTGTTTTGTTAATTTAAAAATTATTTTTAAATATGTAGATTATCATTATAATATTTACTATTTTAAGATAGTTTTTTATTTTTTAATATATTTTATGGAATGTTTTAATTTAGAGTAATTATTCATATAATGTTATAGATTTTTGTTTATATATATATATATATATATATATCACAATAGTCACATAAATAAGTTTTCAGAATAGTTGTATACATATTAATGGTCATTACATTCCCCACATTATTCAAAAACTTATTTTAACCCTCCTTCGTCCTACTCATTTGGTAGGTCAACTATTATCGCATGTTAGACACCTTATTAAAGTGTAAGTTCAAAGAGTATTTATTCTATGTAGGCATGTTATAACTCTTGTATGTGGTATATGGTATTGGTGACATTTTCGGTGGTTCGGAATTATTGAACAATTCTCATGGATTATGCTTAAATTTCATGCATATATATGTTTTTGTTATTCCACACCCTATTTGTCGAACTTTCTAGAGCATGAGTTGTCATACATCACACTATCTCCAGCATTAAGGTGTGGACTCTCTATGGAAGGTTAGCATATCGATTGACCAACTATTCACCCAAGATAGGGTTACAATTGACAGTGGAGAAACGTTGCAAGTTAGTTGAGGTTACTAACCCACCTTCGTTGTGCTTGTCCCACACTCATTCTCCTCTTCTCAAGTTTCTTGTGGGGATCTGCAACTCTGTTACAGAAGGAGGGTCATCCTCACTATTGATTGTCTATACTAAGTTTTACAGTAAATAATTCTTCATTGTTCAACTATAGCACATTTATTTAAGGTAAAGGTTCTGGACTTGTGAAACCATTCTAATTTATTTCCTTCGGTGCTTGTTCAAAATTTATAGGTTAATTATTATTGTAGGTATCCTTAACTCATGTTTATTTTCTTTATTTCACTAGAGGTCGTATGCATGTATCTCTTCTCTTTTGAATTAATTCCCCCACTCCTACATGTTATCATTCATAGGTTTTCCTTGGTTATGGAGGGAAAATCTAAGTGAAACCCCAAACTAGAGTTTAAAATCAGAAGTTGGCCCTTCCAATTTCAAGAGGTATCTCTCTTTGAGTCTGCTACTCAACATCACAATAGTAACAACCCACTTATTTGCTCAGTGGCCAAATTCAGCTTGAAAATTAATGGGATTGGTTGGAAAAATGTTAACTTTAACCATTGGGCATGGAGTCATGGGGTTGATACTAGTAAAATTTCAAAGAACAAGGGAAATAAATACAAATATCAAATGAATATACAAATTTTATTTAGATTACAAGATATTCAAATGGTAAGCAGAAAGAAGAAGACAACCCATTACACAAAGAAAATTAATGAAAGCTTTGTAACTTTAGAGGATAAAATTAGATATTTGAAACTGAAAACAATAAAGAATAAAGTATGAATTCCATTGTTTATAAAATGTGTTTCAAGCATGAAGAAAAAAAAATATGATATATACTGAGAAGGCATGCATGACAAAGAACCATTGACTGATAAACACAACAAAAGAGTATTGAATATGTAAGTCTAGAATTTTTTCCTCTGAAATTTTATATATATCAGAATGAAAAATACAACATAAGTCTTTTTTTGCCAAAACCCAACCCTAATCTATTACAATTCCTCTAATTTGTAAAGAAATTACATGATTGTTTAGATCCACAATTTGTGGAAAGTCTTAATTACAATAATCATCAAGATAAAAAAGAAATGGATATGAAAACCTCTTCACCTAGCTTTTGTTTCTTGTTATAAATAATCAAGTAGATGGTTAGATCTGATCCCCAACTCAAATTTATGAGGTGGACCATCAATCGTTGTCCATGAGCTTAATTTTAGAAAAATAAAGCTCTCAAATTCCTGAAAAATAGGGTCCAATGATCCCTTCGAATATCCAAAACCATAATAGTTGTTAAAAAACTAAACGAGTTTTTTGTAAATGAGATAGTTCTTGACAAAATCCTCTTTAATATTCGGAAAATTCATCTTAAAAGTATCGAAATATGCTCCCAAAGGTGATGACTAAAATAGGAAAAAATAGAGTAAAACAATGTTATGCCATTTGATTTGTCAATGCCACCATTTTAATTTTTTTTTTTAACTAGTGCTCACAAATTATCTATCAGCATGCCTAAATTTTTGGTGGAAGATTTCAAACAATTGGTCCAATCAATTAACCCTGAATTCTTTATCCTGAGACTAAACTGTGATAACGACCAACTCCAACGGGGATGTTGTCACCTTGAGAGGTAGCAAGAACCATCGTAGACCAAGTGTCTAGCCATTGGGTGGCTCCCAAACTATGAAAACCAACAAACTGAGCTCAGTGTGACTGAAAACAAAATTGTAATCAAAACTGAAACTAAATGTTGAAACATTAACTGCAAACTGAATACGAAGTTGAAAACAACAAATACTACAGTCTCAAAACATGCACTTCTAAAAGGGGTGCTTAGAATATTGAGCTTATTCATCACACCTACTCTTAAAAAATGAAATGAAAGCTTAAGTGGTGGAAACTCAAACTTCCAACTAAAAAAATATCCATTCTCCATGAATACAAAAAAATAGACATGTTCTAATTATTTAAAGAAAGTGGCAAAAGGGTCTTAGAGATTATATATATGTACTTCATGTTGATGAGCAAAAGGAGAAAAACTAGTTTCACCCTTAACTTTTGGTTGTTCTTGTCCTATGTCTTCAATTTCAAGATCATTATAAAAATAAATGATAGCAATTTTTATTTCTTATCATTCACATCATCTACATCATAAAAATATTTTGTATTTTCTTGAATAGAATCATCCATCTCATGTGTATGATGAATATCCAAATATATTTAATCATTGAATTCAAGAGAACACTCATTTTGATCTTCGCAAGTTTTTTCTTGAAGAAAAAATTTAGAATATGATTTATTTAGAGATATATCTAAATGGTTGTACTCATATTTTGCTTGGTTATTTGAAATATGATAAACCTCCTACAAAACTTCACTAATATCAGGAGAAGGAACATGGATTTGATCATTAACATGTTGATCGCAATGTTGAAATTGGTTTTAATAGAAGGCTTGTATGATTTCTTCATTAGTAAACTCCTTATCACCATAAAAACCTTCGAGGTGTTAAATGAAACTTTCAACATGCTCACAAAAATTTTCAGCCAACAACAAATATGGGTAGGACTTTTTATAATGCTCATACAAAACTGCATTGAAATATTTAAGAGAATAAAGACTAGCATACGATAAACCTTCATAACATGATCTTGTCAATCCTTCTAAGGTTTCCATAAACATATTCATCAAGTAGTCTTCATGCACTTCAACCCCTAGCTTATGTATGTGCATGTGAAATTTGACCAAATGGAAAGCAACATCATCTTGTTCATGATCTTTGAATCTTGGTAGGTATGTTTGCTAATCCATACGAGACAAACAATTAGGAAAGCCAAGAATATGAGCATGATTCGTAGGAGCATACCTTGTAGATTGTGGATTCATCTTGCTACAGTGAAGTCACCAGTGATACTTTGATTTATGGATCCTATTGAGATTGGAGTTGCCAGGTGAATGATGTGTAGAATTTCTATGATTTTCCTCTATTCACCATCAAAGAGCAAATTTGTTTGCTTTTGTTCTTCTAGGATGTTGACTTGAATCTTCGATCCCCAACAATGGTGCCAAGATGTTATCACTTAGAGGTTTTCCTTGGTTGTGGAAGGAAAATCTAAATGAAACCTAAAACCAGACTTTAAAATTGGAAGCTCACCCTTCCGATTTCAACAGAGATATCTCTTTGAGTTTTCTACTCATGGTCACTACAGTAACAACTCAATCATTTTTTCGGCAGCCAAATTCAACTTGAAAATTGATGGTCTTAGTTGGAAAAATGGTAAATTTAACCATTGGGCATGGAGTCATGGGGTTGATACTAGTAAAATTTCCAATAATTGGGGTAAGATATACAGAGATGAAAGGAATATAGCAAGTTTATTTAGACTACAAGATATTCAGATGGTAAGAAAAAAGAACAAGACAACCCATTACACAAAGCAAATTCATGAAATATTTGTAACTTTAGAGGATAAATTTGGATATTTAACGCCCACGGGGCTTTGGATTGACGGTGAATGGGTGCGCTGTTAAGGCACTCCTTGCGATAGGTCACTGGTTCAATTCCCCGTGGGTACTTAGTTTAGTCTTAACCTAGAAAAAAAAAAAATTTGGATATTTAACATTAAAAACAATAGAGAATAAAGTATGAATTCCACAATTTATAAAATGTGTTTCAAACATGAAGAAATAACAAATATGGGATCTACTGAGAAGGCATGCATGACAAAGAATCACTGACTGATAACCACAGCGAAAGAGTCTCAAATATGTATGTCTAGAACATTTACCTTGGAAATTTTATATATATTAGAATGGAAAATACACCGTAAGTATTTTTGTGCCAACAAACAACCCTGACCTATTACAATTCCTCTAATTTATACATAAATTACGTAAGTGTTGAGATCCAAAAGTTCTGGAAAGTCTTAATTACAATAATCATCAAGAACAAAAAGAAATGGATATGAAAACCTATTCACCTAGATTTAGTTTGTTGTTTTAAATAATCAAGGAGATGGTTATATCCAATCCCAAAATTGAATTGATGAGGTGGCTCATTGTTGGGAATCAGATCCCCCCACAGCATGTCTTGGGGCTCAAAGCCCAAGTTTTGGTCAAATGTATTATAAGACTCCGAGAATTGCGGGCATGGAGCACGAAGTATAGGTTGAGTCATAGGGTTGTCCACCCTAAGTGTTGTAATGTAATGTAATGTCATGTCGGTCTACAGACCATGGGATTGTATAAATAGAGCGACGCTCTAACTTGTAAAGATAGTGAACTAGAGATAGATGAATATGAATGGTTGGAGCATAGAGTAAGAGTATAAGTGTATTGGGTTGTCGTAGTAGGAAGAGGCTCTGCAGCTAAGTGCACAGAGGCCTAGTAGAGTACGTAGTTGAGTGCGTAGGGAGAAGTTGAGTCTGTAACCCAAGAAGAAGAGTAATAAAGAGAAGTTTGATTCTAAATACTTTGTATCTGGTTTTGTATGATTTTCTATGCATTTATACTATTTTGTTTATCCCGCACACTTATATGAATGTTGTATATACTGTTAATTATTACTAGACTTAAACAATTAAGTTAAGTAATCAGATAATAATGGGTTAATAGTAAGGAACTTGGGTAATAATATGGATCACACCCCGAGTAGGGTTGCACGAAGACAACATCACAGGTTACATGGGACTAATAGATGCACGTAATGATGTGCGTGCAGGGTCAAACCTCGAACCGCCAGAGCTCATCAGACATCCCCAGGGTGAGGAAACCTAGTTCTAGCACCCTCCCATACTACCTCAGGTGAGACCTTAGTCCACGCTCAGCGGACTATTTCCTAAAGGGCCAGTACTACCGGCATTTGTTTGGCTACATCACCTCTGAACTTGGGTCAGGCCCATACAAGCTAACAAATGGTTCCATTGCTAGGATCGTGATCTACATAAAGGATGTCTGATGTCGTGCCACTGGAATCAAACTAAGAAATAAATTGAAGGGTGGTTGGACTAGAAGATTCACGAGTTCCCAGTGCAGGAAAATAGAAATCTGCAAGTATCTAAGGAACAGTGGTTGGAGCGCTACCTGTATACGGAAATCGACGAAATTTTCTTTGCATCCTTTCCTTCTGAGCTATAGGAGTGGATCGCAAAGCTAGCAGAAAGTCGGGGAAGGTGTAGGCTCGACAAACCAATCGTGTGGACTCTGGAATTAGAGCGCAGACTAGAAGTGTTAGGAGATAAGATCACATCAGTTGTGGACCATTGGCTCGACCGAATTATAGGAGGATTTATCACTGAGTTCACTGTAGACATGACTGTCAACTACAGTGAGTTGGAGTGACATTATGTCAAGGGGCTATGAGGTAAGTATATCAAATCTTTGAACACTTGGATTAAGATACTATTGTGTGAAACACGGGTTATGCTAATAAATTAATTTTATGAACTACGCGAAGTGGGAGGATATGCACAAGCGGAAGTAGTGAAGAATAGGAACCAGTCCCTTAATTTCCCCCTCGTGGGAAAGCGAGGAAGAGCTCGTAAAAGTTTCTCCGAGAAGCGCGGTCAGTCTGATAAAGCAATGAATTCTGCGCTTACCACCTCCACCTACACCGCCACTTGTCTCACCCTCCTCACCTCCATCTCCACCCAACCCACCTTCACCACCACCATAGTTCAGTATGGCGAGTGCGATCAAACTACTAGTATTCAGAGGAGTAGGGAATGAAGATCTGGACCAATTTTGGTTCGTGGTAAGGGCGGTATGGGAAGCACAAGGCGTCGTGGATGACAATATCAAGAAGGCTATGCTGGTGAGCATGTTGCAGGATCGCGCATTAACATGGTACATCAAGCATTCTAATGACCATCTGAACATAGGAATCATAGAAATCCAGACCACACTGAACAAGGATTTTAGCAAGCCAAAGTCGGAAACACAATCAATCATCGGGTTTAAAGAGATCATGATGCTCCCGTGTGAGACCCCTTGGGATTTGGACCAGGGACTAAAGGGTATGATTCATGAAGCCAACATGACATTGATGGATGGACAGCACCGCACATGGTTTGTAGCATCACTAACACCGCACTTAAGGATGGTGCTGTCACAGAAAAAACTTTCCACCCAGGCCGAAGCTTTGGAGATGACAATGAGATTGCATGAGACCCCTATACAAGACCCTGGTCTGGGAGTCCAACAAATCCACACGCAACTAAAAAATCTATGTTTGGAGATGTAGAGTTTGAAATAGGACAGGACACCTCAGCCAGAGGCACGCGAGGAGGTATGGTGCATAAAATGCAAAGGCCAAGGGCATGACAAGGACCATTGTCTAGTGTTCGCGAATTACTTAGCAGGAGGAGGGTCAATGCCGTTAAGACCTGAGGCACAGGCAGGACCAAGCGTGGCACCTGCATTATGGTGCGCGATCTGTCAGATAGGAGGAAAACACACTACGGATAATTGTCATATATTACAGAAGAATAGGCAGACGTCCAACAATTGTTTTGAAATTTCTGCAGGTCAGTAGGCCATGATGAATGCACCTATAGAAGCTACGAACTAATGATGGATCAGACTCCTGCCTATAGGGTGCAGACTGAAACGTGAGCCCTCAACCCAAATGCAGGAATGGCGCGCACTGGATTTCAGGGGCGCGGTCGATGTCAAGGTGGAATGGGACCAGGAAGGGGTCACAGACAACTAATTTGTTACAATTGTAGAGGGCCAAGGTACTATGCTCGCGATTGTACAAACCTGACAAGGAAATCATGTTTGTACTATACTCAGTTTGATCATGAGGTAGAAGACTATCCTACATTGATAACGATACTACATGAAAAAGGGGCACTTCAGCCCCCTCTAACTCAGAATTTGCAGATGATGAGGTCTGAGCCGCATGAAGAAGACCAGAATGTAAACATGATGCTCAGGAGTGGTATGAACATTGGCGATGATAAAGTTAAGTAGTCAGAAGAAAGTGTGTGGGTTCACAAGGCTCCTACAAAGGAACCTGAATTTGATTTAGAACATGCAAAGGAGACATTCATGGAAGCTAAGAAGAGCTTCATGGAGGCCTCCACTTCAGGTAGTAAGTATCAACTAGAACCAGGGATGGATCCTTCAATGCTCACTACCTTTCTAGTGACATGCATGAAATTGCCACACGATAGCAAGATAGTAAAAGGACTATAGGAACTTATCACTAGGTGCGCGGGGTCAAGAGAGTCGCGTGTGATCCAGAAACTTGGAAAGCATGCAGTGCGCACAGCAAGGGAAATGAGGTTGACTGCGCAAATCGGCGAGTATGAAACAAATCAGGTAATCCTGGATCTCGGATCAAACACGAATGTACTGCCAAAAAAAACATGGGAACGCATGGTTAGACCCACACTACAGTGGTCTCCTATTCAGTTATGAATGGCGAACCAACAAAAGATCTTGCCCATGGGAATATTGCAAGGGGTAACAGTAGATATTGAAGGTGTGAGTGCACAGGTGGATTTTGAAGTGATAGAGATTGTCGATGACAGTAATCCATATCCCGCACTACTAGGAATAGACTGGGCCACTGATATGAACGGAGTCATAAATCTAAAGAAGTGCAAAATGATCTTTGAAAAAAAGTCACTACGCATAGTAGTACTACTAGATCCAGCCGAAGGAGCGCGATACACTGAACTGGTACGCAACGATGATGGTGATGATGATCTTGATTATATTTCCAAGATAACCGCATGAGAAGAGGATTGGGTGAATCTGACTGTAGATGGAAGGATTTCGTGGGAGCACGAAAGCTCCTGCACTTTCGATTCAAACGAAGAGATAGAGCGATGGTAGAATCAGATGCATGAAGTAACAATGCTTAATTGCAACATGATGGTTAGATCACTTCGCTCCGTGACAACAGAGGCAAGGGATATGCCTACATATGATGGACTGACAATGGTGGATGAATTTCTAAACAAATTTGAAAGTGCAGTACCAGAACAGCAGCAGTTCGATGCTCTGAAGTAGGCACTGCACGCAGTGCCCACACGATGGTGGGGTACACATCAAGGAATTTTTGAGGACTGGTGCAGATGTAGAAGGATGATGGGCCTACGATTTGGAGAACCCTAGTGCAGGATGAGAGCTAGTCACTAGGGGCAGAACAACTTGCGCACCCACCTTTCCCGATGGGTACGGACATATGCCGTACAGCTCGCACAAGCACACACCACTCCCAGAATAGAGAATCAAAAAAAACCGCAGCAATAGGAAAGGCAATGCGTGCTACCAATTATCCATGGAGAAGCATTCAATAGGGTGTGTGAAGTACTAAACAGGTTTCAATAGGAAAGATGCAGTGACTGGGACCTGCGCATACCAGCGGTTCGATGGGCCTATAGGACCATGTGCAAAACCCTGACCTCAGAAACGATTCCAAAGGTGCAAAACAGAGTAGGGACCATAATTTCTGAAGAGAATGTAAAGGGGAATCCACACATAATTACATTGGCAAATGTGACAGTGCATGAAGCCCACAACAAAGAAATCGCACAGCTACGCGAGGTTGAACACATAAGGCTTCAGGAAACCATTCGGCGAGGGAACCTTAGAGTTCGCAAACTCGAAAAAGACTGGGTATGACTGGGGAAGAAAAACATTTTGATGGACGCATAGGTCAAGAGGCTGGAAAACGAGATCAAGCAAGCATGTCTCATTGATAAACCAAGCATGACAAGGAAAGGTGCGAATGATCATACCACTGAATTAGAAGACTATCGCCAAGAATTTATGACTCTGCTACCATGGCTACGACTGAAGCTCAACAAACGCAGTAACTAGGGGGATCGTACTACATATGATAGAACACGCGGCAATGACCATCGCAGGGGAAATTGAGGATTTTCAGTGAACTATACTAGAAGGTGAGTTGAAGCCTCGTACAGGTGGTGCGACCACCTGACTAGCCATAAGAGGCACACTCTGAGCACTCTAGGAAATTGAAAGAGAGTGCGAAACTATAAAAGAGTCTGTTTGGGGGCTACACGATAAGGGAGGTGCATGCAGAATCAACATGTCACAAGGTTCATGCCCATGCACAGGGGGTTGCATTGCTATGCAGGTAGGCTGGGAAGTGACCATTGGTGTCACTGTTTATGACGAGATGTCCGGTTTGAGGCCAAATGGAGTGGGTAGAAGACATTTAAGACAATAGTTATGGGCGATATTTTGGAAAATCTTCCACCAAGAAAGCATTGATGGCCTGGAATTGGGGGGAATAGTCGAATTTGAATTCAAAAGGTGCTATAAAACTCCAGGGTTTTGGCACGAGACAACACTTGTTCACTTGAGACTTGAGCGGTTGAATAGAGCACAGAGTGTTGAGCGTTGAGCGATATTCGAGCCCTTAGGTTCACGAGAGACCAAATACAATACAAACAAGATGACAGATACTAGGGTAGGTTTGGGATTTGAAGAAGGAACCACTGGTGAGGCCGCGCCAACCCACACAGTACACAATGTTCCCAAAGATATTGGGGTCGTGCTAGAAATCCCGAAATCACCTCAAACACTGAGACCGAAAAAAGATAAGCAGGCAACAGGACCAGTTCACATGTCCCCGAGGAATTCGCGATTCGATAGGCTCTCAATGGAAGAAAAGGGCAAGGATGTCACCATTGAGATAGATGAAGAGGAGGAGGACCTATAGGCTCTAATTGCTGAGGTAGAGGAAGCAGAGGACATGGAAGAGGATATCCAACCAGTGTGCTCTACAGTGAAATTACCCGAGTACGTCCCTCCGCGAAAAGGGAAAACTAAGATACCAAAGGATCTAGATGCCACAAAGAGCGCATTCTAGACCCCGCTCCTCCCTGATGGAATTGTGTTTGAGGGTTCGCACCTGGGCCGTGTGCCCATAATGAAGTTTGAAGATTGGGACCTCATGGACAGCGAGAAGTTCCCACACTTAGAGATGATGAAGCAGAGCACGGAGGGGCCAGTAATAATATTAGAGCCGTGAAAATGGTTGTGCAGTGTGGACAAGGCTGGATTTCTTCATCTGTTGTGGATACCACATTTTTACCATGCACCCATCACCATTTTCATCATCAGGCAGCTACTTTTCCTGGTCCATGATGGGTACTTATGGCTGGAGGAACCTATTCCCATCAGGGTGGCTCTCATCCACAGAATTTCTTGGCTTCCCTGTAAGGGAAAGGACCCCGGGATGATAGTAGGAAAAAACAGTGATTTGACTCTTGCAGAATCCATGAAGAAAAAATATAAGCTTGAGAAGAAAAAGAGGGGTTACGCCATCAGCAGTATCAAGGATAAAAGGTTGCTTGTAGCTGCCCAACTCCTGGTCGGGAAGGTAATGAGAAAATGTGCGGCGATGAAGTACTAGTGCCGGTAGTTGCATTGGCTGAACAACGAGCAGAGGGGGTCCAATTCAACTAGGTTGAGTTCCTCTCTGAGGACTTCTTGATTAGCTGCAAGGAAGCCCAGGAGCAAGGTAAGACCTTCCACTACGCATGGTTGCTCTTGTCCCGTTTCCTAGTAGAGCGAGAACTGTCAAAGGATAGTCAATTCCCAAGAATTGACCATGACGTACCAAAGGCCACAAAGTATGCGTCACTCTGGGCTACCAAGAACGCGAAGCTGATTAGTGATATAAAGATCTTATGGGTGCTCATGGAGGCAAGCATCCAGATGTGGATTAATAGGAGGCCACACCTGACCCCCATAGAGCACAGCAGTCTGCGGAGCTTTGTAGACTTCAAGGTAGACATGCACAATATTTACATCAAGGCATGAAAGGATCTGGTGCATTAGTGGACAAAGCTCCCATTCATAGCCACTGGTGACGCAATATTTACAGTGTTAGAATCATGGCCTCCTGAATGGCGTGCCCCAGATTTGGTGGAGTTGGATAAGACAGAAGCACAAAAAAGGAAGGATGATGCCAAGCAACACGTCACCCAACTGGCTGAGAAAAGGCACAATGAAAAAGGGTCAGTAAAGGTAAGGGCATTCCATGAGGCAGCACAAGCAGCCGTGGAGTAGACAAAGGCCACTAAAGCAGCAGCAGCGACACAAACAACAGGGGCCACAATAATGCAAGAAGAGGAGGGCTAAAAATTGTCTATATGACAAGAGGCAGAGGAAATAGACCTTGTAGAAGAGGGTGCGGACCCATGCACAACTTCCACCCAACTCAAAAGGTCACACGTCACAGAGAGATCGGGTCCACGGAAAAAGGTTAAGGCCTCCAAATTGGCCATGGACCCAATCACGTTAATGGAAGGTGACCTCTATGACATCAGCGAGACAGTTCACGATGTCGCCAAGGAAGCACTCCAAGAAGTCATGTCAGACTAGCAGACTGTGTTAGGGGTCGTAAGGGCGCAGCTGCAAGAACTACAAATGTGGCCATAACAGGAAGGAACCATAGCCACCTACATCGCAGCAGGCACATCAACAGTAGAACAGATGCTACGTGCAAGAATATCCAATACCATAGTGCTACCAGAAGGGGCACTAGTAGCAAAGAATGAGATCGACAGAGCCGCAGTTGGCAGGATCAAGGGACTTAGCCTTAACTTGGCTGCCCTTCCACAAGACACACTGTACCAATTGCAGGATGGAGTAATTATAGAAATCCGTGCTAGGGAGGGTTGCGCGATACAAGTGCTAAGTGAGAAAAAGATCAACATCGAACAACTCAGCCTACAACATGACAAACTGGTGTCACAGAATCAACAGTTAGTGCAGACAGTTGATGAAGTGTGCTGGCACATCCTAGAGTTGTCCATCATCAGAGACCTGCCAATAGAAGTATGGATCCACTGTTTGGCAAGTGGAGTCTGAAACACGTGTGAGGAAACAACACGAGTATAGCTGGAGCTGAATCTCCAAATTTTCGAGCTGTGGCTGAAGGCACTACCTTCCACTCCCCCGAAAGTTAGAGAGCAACACGTTAGCGCTATCCAAACCGGGTTGGAAGAAATTGATGGGTAGTGCAGGACTGTTGTTATAGACATATTTGGGCACTATAACCCCAATCACATATGTCCATAAACCAAGGGCTTCTAAGTCACTAAAAGAGTTGTTTCATACCCTAAAGGAGCAAGGTCAGCTAATTACATCATCTCCCAGAAGTTCTCCATGAAAAAATACTCAGAACTGGTCAAAGAAGGACCATACAGACTGCCCAGTTCTAAAGGTGTGATGCATCTCACCTGCCACATGCAAAAAGTGGGATGCATACTGGAAAGCCCTTCTATAGGGTGTGATGAGCGAGAGCAGACAAATGGCACAAGCAGTTTGCTATGTGGAAACCCAGAGAATCTTCTAGAAACTTCTCATTTGACACTTGCCTCTCTGAGTTCGCCCAGGGATGAGTAAGATACCTAAAATCTCCATGTGGAAGCAGGAACTATCAGAGAGATGACACTAATCAAAATCCTAGAAGCTGACTCAACCCCCTGCAAATATCTATAAATGGATCCTTCATCCCAAAGATCCAAGGGTTGGAATTTGGTAATTTTCAAAGAGGTGCTGCTCGTTTCTCTTTGAAGACATTGTTGGGTGATCTTGCTTTGTGTGAGGTGTGGAGGGCTTTCAAGCTGGGAGGATGGCACTGGGTCAGACCAAGTGGTTGTAATCCTCTCTTCTACTACTTTTACTAATAAATCTATTTGATTTTTCCTCCATATTCTTGTGGATCTCTGAATATTGTGTTGGTATATGAATTTGTATGGTCAATATATATCTGATCCTATATTGTTTACAGTGAAAGATCTCTATGCTTTGATGCTATTATGCTGCTCTGAATCTACAGGTGCTCTTTGAAGCGGGACAAGTGAGGAAGTAGTGGCAAGATTCTGTCAAAGGGGAAAGGAAACAAGCAAGGAGCCAAGCAGAAGACTGAAGTACTCTCTGCTTCTTTCCCATCTCTCTCTCATAAAGGAAAAACAAGTAACTTTAATCTATTTGTTTCTAAGATAGCTACCCGTCTTAGTGGGACTATTAGCTCTAAATAGACACTAGATTTCCTGATAAAAAAATGGCGACTCCGCTGGGGACCGATTAGTTTGATTGCTTGTCTCTATTTGTTTGATTCATAAACCACAGACGGAGCCTGAAGTCAAGCCAGCTAGCCTTCCAACTGCATTTGCTATGTAAGTGCAAAGTAGATCAACACTGCTTCAGTCAATCTTCGGGTTTGTTTATGAACTGAACAATCGACTTGCAAACATCCTAAGTGCCCTAGAAGTAGCTTGAGTAACCTCATTAGATCATCCCTTGTACTTTGTAGTTACTGACTATCATTTGCCATGCCTAAATCCCTGAACTAAACTACAAACTATGACCAAAAACCAAGTTAAAGTCTTGTCCCTAGACCATCGTACCTTGTCTTCTTGGCAATCTGGATGCATCGCACCTCCCGTGTGCAGCAGGTGGGATGCATCCCTGTTTCCCTGTGTTACAGGTGCGATGATCAGACAAGACTAGATCTGCCTCTAGATTTTGGTTTTTTCTTCACTATCTTCAGTTTTATTCAGGAGTTTTGCTGTCTATGATCAGTAGACCACTGTTGAAACCCCCTTCTTTGCATCATCCAACCTCCATTGTGCAAATATTTGTGAATGTTTTTATGTATTTTTCGCCATTCACAGTTCTCGTTTACAAAATAGTAGATTAATCGAACTGTCGTCTTTTGATTCGAAAGTGTCGCAAGTGTCATTTTCAGTCAAAGAAAAGAATACTTCTCTTTTTTATGGTCAATTACACTGTTACTCTTGTATTTGATCTGAATTTATAAGTATTTCAAGTGTCGAAAGTAGTTTTCAATTCAAAATCGCAAAGTGTCGTCTTGCCTTCCTGTCATTTTTTGGAAAGAAAATCGTTAGTACTATCGCTTTGAAAGAAAGAATAGTTCAGATTTGTGCTTAGCATTCTTTTTGTCATTCACACATTAAGAAAGCGGAAAAAAAATACATGCATGTGCATTTGCATTTAGACTGCTTGTTGATTGTGATTTAGGACAGTGCATCTATTGTGTGCTCTCTGCTTTATGTTGAAAGGATTTAATTTCTCTTTCCTTAGTAGCTAGGATTTTCATTGCAAAAAGAAGATTAAATGACTATTTGTCATCTTAGATTGCATTTTAGGAATTGTATATCTACATCACGTGGTGAACCTGAAAGGCAAATTTCTTAAGAAAGATCAACTGTAAATTAAATTCAATGAACATAAAAATGCTTTGGAACCTAATGCACAAGATCTAGAAGTCTAGGCTAGAGATGTATTCCAGTGTCTAAAGCCTGGTAACTGTCGCTTTCATCGTGGGTTGGGTGATTCCTCCTCTTTGAGACGACAAGTGTCAGTACGAACTTGTGCTCCCACGTACCGTCGAGTATATATTGGGAGACCACAATAGGCTATATCCTTTATCTTTATGAAGCCGTGTATGCTGCCCTATCGATCTCAATGCACTGAACACAGCATTCAGGAAGATTGATTGTCATACAGTAAAACGTATTCTGCAGTTTTGCGATTGGTTTGGTAATCCCTCTGTCTAGATTTCCAAAATAGTCTCTTTCATTTCTTTTCAGACTCCTTAAAGGAAAAGGTCCATCTGAGCACTATTCACTTCAGGCTCATTAAAAATCGAATGCGTCTAGAGTCATCTCTAGCTTTTTCTCAACTCCAAAAAAGTGAAAAATCAAGTTGTGTCAAAGTGTCTAAAATTCATTTAATACCGAATAACATTTTCCACTATTAGTTTGAGTTGATCAAATAATCCGCAATTGTGGAAGAAAGTCAATCAAAACCCTGTCATTCGCGGAGACTAACAAGTTAACCATCTTTGACTCCGGAAACCAAACCATTCTGGGTCAAGCGAACTCGTTTAACTGGGTCAAAGTCTCCTGGTTTGTTTGAAACTTGTGTTTCAACATCCTCTCAGACTCTAGTTACTCCAACCATTTCCGGTATCCCTGCCTCTACAGAAGAAGTTCTGCAGTTACAAGAGGACATTAGAACGGATCCTAGTGTAACAGTAAACACTTCTATTCCTGAACCAGCTCCATCCAGGGTTGATTCAGAAGTTGTTACCCCTCCAACATCTGTCGCTACAGAATCTATACCTTCTTCGACACCAGAAATATTTTACGGACCTGACAGTCTACCTCTTCCACCTGGATTGATTTCTATAGAAGAGATTACGGAGGATCTTCCATCCAATACTCCATCGCATTTTCGGACTGGGATCCACCTATATCCTTCTACTTCAGAAGTTAATACCCCTTCATCGCAAGTTCCTGTAGAAGCACTGGGAAGTCTTTTGGATAGACTCGATATGTCTAGACAAACATCGACATCTAGGACTGTCTCGTCCGATACAGCAGTAGCATAACATCCTACCACCACTCTGACAATGTTCGCTGGTATACCATCTGTCCTAACTAGTTCTCAACCGCTAGAAGGAGTCCACCCAGGGACTATTTCGACAGTATGGTCTGTTCCCATTTGTTCATCCGGAATAGTATATGGAATATCTTATGTTGAATCTCAACAAATTGCTCCTTCACAACAATATCAATTTGGGCAGTCTGGTCTCCAAAGGCCAATCATTCCCTTGAGCACTGGATTTCCGCCATATGGAGGGCACTACACCCTTTCATTGTTCCCTCTGGGAGAACAACCATATGAGAATTCACAACCGAATTCAGGTCAAATTGGAATCACATCCAGTGGTCGGGTGCCAATACTGCCTCAACAACCAATATTTGTATACTCAATGCAACCAAGTCTACTTGTGTCAAATATCCCCACTACACCAGCTATTGTGACAATGTCGCAAG
The DNA here is from genome assembly GCA_031772625.1 of Pinus tabuliformis. Lineage (NCBI taxonomy): Eukaryota > Viridiplantae > Streptophyta > Pinopsida > Pinales > Pinaceae > Pinus > Pinus tabuliformis. The sequence goes on from CM062816.1 coordinate 725,377,845, forward strand.
TACAAGAATTGCCTATTGTATGCCAACCTTAAGTTTCTCAAGTCGTTGTACAACATCCTCTTGTCTCCGCAGCACAACCACAATCGCCAGTTAGTGGCACCTTAACTGGAGCGAATCAGACTCAAACGGGTACTATTACCCCTCATCTTGGTCAAATTTCCAGTATTGGGCAACAGAAAATGGTTTCACAACTATGGCTGGTGCAACATCAACAACCACAATTCCAGCAAGCTTACCAAGGACCTGAGCAGCAAAACTTTGCAGGTAATGGGAAGCCGTATATTCAAAACAGTTATCACCAATCGTCTCAAATTGCTTATGCCCAACCACCTTATCAAAGTTATCAGCATCAAATACATTATGCTGGTATGCAAAGACCTGCTGCTCAGGCTATCCCATCTTATCCTGGGTGCGCTTCACCAAACCTGAATCAACAGTTGCCCTTCGTCGCGACTCTAGAGTTACCAAATCTAAATCATCTAACGAATGATCCAATCACTTATGCCCCTTGGTGGCTGATGATTCCTCATACAATTCCATCAGATATTCCCAAATTTAATGGAAATCTGGGTGAGGATTCGTCGAATCACGTGATGACCCTTCATCTGTGGTGTTCATCCAACACTCTCAATGATGATTCGATTCGGCTTTGCCTTTTTTAGCAAACGTTAACTTGTCCAACAACAAAATGGTACATTGGATTGCCTAGAGCTTCATTTGATAACTTCAGCGCCGTTGCCACAACCTTTTTAACCCATTTTCAATTACCAATAAGGTATGAAACACGAACAAAGCTTCTTACCAATTTCAAGCAAACGAAGGCCACTCATATATCCGATCATATTCATGAATGGCAACGTCGTCGTAGAATGGTAAAAACATATGTCCATGATCAGCTACTAGCTAAATGGTTTATTAAGTCTTTGTTACCTTCTATAACAGAAGATGTGGTGAAGGAAGGGGTTGTCACTGAAGAGCAGGTGATTGCTCATGCGCAATATCTAGACTTGATCTATACTCAGTCTGCCACGCTCTATGACAAAATTCCTGATGCTCCAAGACCAGAATTTTTCGTTCCTCCTCCTCCTAAATCAAACAAATACTCTCATGTTGGCGATGGCGTGATAGGTGTGACGAGCACGAAATCGAAAAAGGCTACATCTATGAAAGCCCGTAAGATTTCTGATCAAAATGCAAATGAAGAAATTCTAGCCTCGGAAGTTAATGTCGTGTCAACTGACAAAGGCAAAGAACCGAAGCAACCAGGAGGCAAGAAGAAAGGGAAAAGAAAAAAGAAGAAACAGGATGATTCGTCTCCTGAAATACATTCTGCAAACCCTTCTGGGCAAAAGAAACCTACTCAGCCATGCCTCATATGTGATGAAGATCATTGAATGAGAGATTGTCCATATAAAGCTGAATTTAAAAAATTCTTTAAGAATTCAAAGTCCTCAGCAGTATTGACTAATCCATTTCCAAACCCAGGAACCAATCTGGTTGCTAGTGACGATGCTTCCCCATCCCAAGTCCTTATGCTGTCCATTTCAAAACAGCAAAATGATGCTTTGATATCGACAAGGAATAAAGATTATTGGAATCCACAGCTGTCGAACAACAAGGCTACTGATCAACCTAGTAGTTCGACAACAACTTCGACCGAAGTTATGCCACTCATCATTCTTGAGCTAACGATAAAGCCGCCAAAGGGAGTTGTACACAAATCAACATTTAATCCTCGTGCCAGAGCGGCACAAAATTATAATATAGTAGAGGACTTGGCGGAAGTTGCAACGGTGGGAACCTGCAATATGGTATCTTCCATTCAGAAGATGTTCGAAAACGATATTAACATGGATCGTCACCAAGTGTTGCCTCCAAGCCCAATAGAAATATTGTAGCAATCCATGTTCTCGGCATGGGAGGAAATCCCCAATGAACGCTCATCAAGCGTTTGGGTAGACAGGTCTAAGGAGTATGGTACCTCTTCAATCCTTGGTCGCATGTACATTCTATAGACGAAGGAATTTTTCAGTCAATGAACATACAGGGGGCACCATGGGAAGATTACCAACATCGTTCCCATCTTCCGGATTACAACGAAGATAACTCCAGCGACCTTAATCATCCATCATTTTTTTATTTTCTATCAAATACTGTAAACATAGTGGATTCTGAATGAAATCCGTACAATATTGAAGAAACTATCGCCATAAATATCTTGACTAAACCAGATGTTGTAGAAAATATTCATGTTGGCAAATCTTGTTCTTCTTCAGAACTTGAAATATATTACGCTCTCTTTCGCTAGTTCAGAGATGTCTTTGCATAGTCATATGAAGAAATGCCAGGCATCGACTCAACCATAGTTGAACACGAAATTAAGATGTATCCAGATGTCAAACCAGTAAGACAACGGCTTCAGTAGGTGCACCCAAAGAAAGCCGCTACCATCAAGGCAGAACTTGAAAAACTTCTTCATGCTAGTTTCATTTACCCAGTTCCTCTAACCGATTGGGTATCGAACATTGTTCCTGTGATGAAAAAGAAAGGAATAATTAGAGTGTGCATCGATTACAAGGATGTAAACCAGGCTTGTCTGAAGGACAACTACCCTACACCCTTCATCGACCAGATAATTGATGAATGCGCTAGATGCGAAGTATTTTCGTTTATGGATGGATTTTCCGGGTATAATCAAATAAATATCCGCCCACATGACTAGTCAAAGACTGCATTTATATGTCCGTGGGGCACATTCGTGTACCGTAATCTACCTTTTGGTTTAAAGAACGCAGGGGCAACTTTTCAGAGGGCAATGAATTACGCCTTCCATGAAATCAAGAACATCGTTCAACCATACCTTGACGTTCTTCCGGCTCGCTCGCGATAGCGGACCGATCATCCGTAGCATTTAAGAGCAATATTTCTACGTTGCCGACACTACAAAATAAGACTCAATCCGCAAAAGTGTGTGTTTTGTGTTGGTTTTGGTCGTTTACTTGGCTTTGTAGTTTCTAAGAACAGAATTTGTCTCGACCCATGTAAGGTTTAGGCAATCATTGATTTTCCTCCACCTTCAAATTTGCTTCAGATTCAGAAACTCCAAGGGAAAGTAAACTTTCTAAGGAGGTTCATTCCAAATTATGCCAAACTTGCTAAAGGTTATATGCGTCTTCTGAAAAAAGAAGTACCCTTCAACTGGGATCAGGTCGCACAAGCTTCCTTTGATGCTCTAAAGGAATCCCTAATAAAAGCATCATTAATGTACGCTCCTGATTGTCAAAGAGACTTTAACCTATATCTGGCTGTAGCAGATACAACCATCGGAATGGTTTTAGTTCAAGAAGACAATGGAATCGAACACCCTGTTTATTATTTAAGTCGAAACTTAAATGATATAGAAAGAAAGTACCCATATGTTGAAAAACTACCTGCCGTTCAAGCAATATAGAGATTTCGACACTATGTTCTCTTTCGAAAAACTACTATTTTGTCAGATTGCAACCCCATGACTTATATCTTGTCGTGACAGTTTCTTGGGGGCAAATATTCAAAATGGATAGCAATTTTGCAAGAGTTTGATCTAGAATTCATAAAATCCAAATCAAAGAAAGCTCTAGTTTTCGCAGAGTTACTATGCGATTTCCCATTGTCATCCAACAATTCAACATCCAAAACAACAATTGTGGATGAATCTTTGTTTCTGATATCTTCAAGCGATCTGTGGTACGGAGATATAATCATTTATCTCCAAACCCAAACATATAGGTCTAATACCTCTCGCTCAGAACAGTGATGTACTCGATACCAGGGAAAAGACTACATGATCGTCGGTGATATGCTTTACCGTCGTGGTGTCAATACTATTCTACGGAGGTGCCTCACCCATGAGGATGCCGAAAAAGTCCTGAATGATTTTCATTTAGGTGCATGTGGGGGGAACCAATCTGGTTATGCTACGGCACTAAATATTTTAAGAGCAAGATACTTCTAGCCAACAATGTTCAAAGATTGCATAACCACAGTCGGAAGTTGCCATGCTTGTCAAATCTTCGACCACAAAACCAGAATACCACCCGTGCCTCTGAAGCCAGTAGTTGCTGTTGGGCCATTCGCCAAATGGGGCATAAATTTCATGCAATGTAACCCCACCTCGGCTAGGGGGCATGGGTATATCATAGTCACAGTTGACTATTTTACGAAATGGGCCAAGGCGCTGCCTACATTAAACAATAGCGGCGAAACGACTGCTCTTTTCTTTTTCAATCATGTAGTCGCCAGGTTCGGCGTTTCACAAGCTATAGTCACAGATCATGGATCGTATTTCCACAATCACATGATGGTTGAATTGGCCACCAAATTAGGACTGTCCCACAACAACTCTACTCTGTATTATCCACAAGAGAATGGGCAAGTTGAAGCGATCAACAAAGTCCTGAAACGCATGCTGCAAAGGATGATTGGAGTCCATAAACGGAGTTGGCACCTAATCTTGTACTCAGCTTTTTGGGCATACCGGACATCGGTAAGAAATGCAACTAGGTTTATACCCTTTCAACTAGTGTATGGCTTGGAAGCGATCTTACCAGTTCAGTGTGAGATTTCGTCTCTTAAGCTCGCAGTTGACCTCCTCCCCGGAACTTCAAAGGAAGAAGCTCATTTCTTAGAATTAATCCAACTGGATGAAACTCGTCATGAAGCCACCTTGGCTAACGAAGCACATAAGAAATGAGTCAAATCGTAATTTGACAAGAATGTTAAACCCCGCGTTTTCTCAGAAGGTGACCTGGTCTTGCTCTATGATCAGGAATCCGATAAATTGGGAGCAGGTAAGTTCCAGTCTTTATGGATGGGTCCCTATATTGTTAAGCATGTATTAGCAAAAGGAGCCTATGAGCTAGTAGATTATGATGGAATTCCACTGTCACAAACCTGAAACGGGTTGTACCTTAAGCGTTACTATGCTTGACTCAGCATGGTAACCTCTTCATATGCTTTTGTTACATTTTTTTTTCGTTAAGAGTGATCGTTTTGGTTAGGTAATCCACTTTTTCATTTTGTTGTAGATGTCAAACCCATTGGAATCATTTGTTGTATATGCCGATGGGGCAAGTCATAATACGCAGAACTTATCTTCCGTAGCTTGGGCCATCTTTGATCCAAGCGGTGAGTTAGTGAGTTTCAGAGGGGTGTGTATTGGTCAATCAACAAACAACATCGCTGAATATAGCGCGTTGATAGAACTCCTCTTTGATGACATCGCGGATGGCATATGCCAACTTGTCGACAGGCTAGACTCATAGCTCGTCATTCTACAGCTTACAGGCATCTATTCCATTCAGAATCCATCTATCTATCGTATGTTCCTAAGGGTAAAGATTTTTGAAAGGCAGTTCGATTCTATTCAATACCAACATATTTCTAGAAACTGAAACACATTAACCGATTCATTAGCAAATTACATGTTAGATAAACATTTGCAACATTTGTAAAAGAAAAGCATTTTATCAATAAACTGCATCAGGATAATATAACTTAACCAAAATAAAGCTCCGAAAATAAAAAATATATATATAACTGTTTATAGTTTGTACATAGTGTTCTGTGTCCAGGACAAAATCAGTCATATGACCCAAAAACTCAAAATGCAAGGGGGCACCCTAATCTAATGGTGCTCGTGATAACTAGTCACCGCCTGTGCAATCATGCGTAAGAGCCTGGTCCATCGGCTCGGCACGCCAGTGGTATGGCGTTGTAATCTCAGAGGAAGCTCATTGGTCCTCACATCCGGAATACCAAGGGTGAGACCCTCAATCTAATCCTGCAACACTGCAAGGGTCTCAGATACATCCAGGTTGCGAAGAATGGCCCTCCCTATAGCCTCTCCTGCTGGAATGACAACTACTCCTCTCAGACACATTGCTGGTCGTACTGGCCCAACATCTGCATAATCACATGAGTTTTAATTAGTCTTGATAAACATTTAAAAAACACAAGAATATTATGAAAAAAATAAACAGAGATCTGGTCAGAGATTTTTACCTATGACACCCCACTACTCGCCAGCCGGTAGCACCAAATCCAGGTCACCCTGGAAATCCATCTTAGCATATGGATACTCAGCATAAACCATCTGCTAATGGTTGAACCACTCAAAGAAGGCATCAGAGAATGAAACCTGTGGTTGACCAGCATGTCTGGCCATAAGGTCAACCCATATCTGCATCCGTGGCTCAGTCGGTGGTGGTAGGCCAAGTGAAATGTACTGTGGCTGCCTCAGTGGGATCTTCTCCAAGGCGAAAGCAGTCAAAATAGAAACATAGCAAAAGTTCTTGGATCTTTTGTTTTTCTCCTTGGTGAGTTGTTCTTTGATCACTAGAAGTACTGCATCACACCAGTTGGATACCTTGGGTTCGAGACATTCCAAGGCATACTGCATATAGGACCTGTTGGCCAAGTGAAGGGCTGCACTACCAGCCAATCTAGTGAGGTGAATAAAATAGTCCTCAAAGGCCAGTCAGTGACATCTCGGATACTGATCTTACTGTCCCTACTCGGCTGAGATCTTCCCTATAGTATCGGCGAATATAATCCCTCACGGATTCACCCCCACGGGCAGAACCTGAAAGTGAGAGGGGGGAACCACGCCTCGATAAACCGATCAAAATGTAGATGTCCTCAACAGTCATGGGGATGGATTTTCCTCTTATCTAGAACACTTGGTTGGTAGGAACCCATGCATCGATGAAATATTGCAACAAGTTTATTTGTTGCCTCATGCTAGAAATGCAGAAGAACTTGAGCAATCCACAGTTCCGCAATGCAGTTACCATACCTGGATCATCTAGGGCAACCATGTCCTCTTCTTCATGCTCACATTCATGCCATGTAACGACCATTTTTCTCCGATGAATCTCTCAAAAACAAACAAGAGAAGAATCAGGGTCCTGATTTGGCAAAAAACAGGGAAAATTTCCACGAAAAATCAGTGCAAAAGTTTTTCTCCTTGCGGCCATCGCACTCTGGCTTTGTAATAAGTGCAATGCATACATTTTGGCAAGTGGATAGCTTAAGATGCATCACACCTTTCAATATACACTATGTGCGATGGGGGCAGAACGAAATGTTCAAACCTAGGGGCCCAGAAAAGCAGGAAAACATGCTCAGAATTCAAAAAGGAAATAATGCAATTGAAAAGCTCAGGTTTAGCTCCTACCTAGTCCAGACGGCACCAAAAATTGTCCACAAAATCTCCCAGAATTAGCTGGTGAAAATCAAAGGGGAAAACACCTCCAAAGCTCCAAGAGTCTCAACTCCAAATGAAATGGTAAAATGAGGGGTAAAAAACTATTTTTAAGTTACCTTTCACGTAATTTAAGTAGGGAATTGGTTTTTTAACTCATTTTTCAAACGTATGTCCTCATTTCTAATCATTTTGATGGAGCAATTGAACAGGTTGTATGACCATCAAAAGAACCTAGAGTCAACGGTGAATCAAATATCAATGACCATTATCACGAGCAATTTTACACGAAGTTCAAGCTCGTTAAAAATTAAACCTAGAAATGAGAATATGTTCCACCAGAGTTTAAGCTCATTAAAAAATGAACCCACCTCTGGTAAATAACCATTGTGAATGATTATCATCAACTTTTGAGCCTTGGTCGTGTTCTTACCATCACCTCCACTCTATTTTGGCCAATCATTCGCCTCCATTTGATTGTTTACCCCTTTTGAGGAATAGCTGCAACGAGTGATCCTATTAGCCACCTTCTTTACACTACCATGATTGGAAAGTTCTAAACCTTACCTGGAACCAGCTGCTATCTGAAAACATCACTCGTTCCTCAAAAGACGAGTCTCCTTTAAGCTCTTTTCATCTGACTCATAAAATATGAAAAAATTGTCGAGCAATTGGCCTCTCTATCTCGTTAAAGTGATTGGAAGGGCTATCCCTCCTCTATATTTTAATGTTTTTGGACCTGAGGGATTATTACACAAAAATATCGAGCGTTTGTCTTGTTCAGGTCGTTAAAACTATCGAAAAGTCATCCAGTTCGCATTGTTTGATACTTTTTCAGACTTGAGGGATTATATTACGAAAAAGAAATATTGGAGTCTTCTTTCCATCTCTTTCCAGACTCTCTAAAATTGAAAAGGACCAAGTTATCCTTGTCGTTAAAATCGTTAAAACAATAGCGACAAACTTGTCCATTCAGACAAGAGCGAGTTTCACTCTTGCTAGGCTCGTTAAAACATAGCAACGGGTTTGCCCGAAGGGAAAATTATAGAACAAGCATATTTTATCCTCCTCAAGCTTGAAAAAAATAAAGAGGTACTGGTCAGAAATGACTAGGGAAAATTGAGAAGAAAACTTGAAGAAACTTTATTGGCAGCAGGTCGCTCTTGAACGTGACACTTTCACTCCATCACCATGATTGAGTCGGGTTGGGTTATTCCATTCACTGGTCATATCACCATTGGTCCACCATACCATCCACTTTTGGGGTTAACGCCACCAATCCATTTCAGTGTCGCTGATATGTTGAAGAGAAGTCGCTCAAAGAATTCACCTACCCAGCTTGTTTCTCATCTGCTACAATACCTTCACGCTTCATTCTTTCATGGCCACCACCTTGAACCTTGTATCATTATATCGTTTTCACCCCCACAAAATCATTTGCTCCATTCCGTGTCGTAGATGTGAGATCCATTAATGCCCTCCTACGATGGGTCACTTCTTGTCGATATCAGCTTATTATCCAAGAAGCTGGCCTAGGGACAACCCTTCCAGTACTTTGAAGCTTACATGCCTCAATGGAAAGTTTCTCACTTTCGGAGACAGGTTTACACTAATGGCCTTCGACTGAAATATTTTCTGTGGTGTTCGACATCAACCCATATATTCGAACCACGTGAATTGTACTGCAGTACCTTGAGGGTCATCATCATGATCAGTGATTCCTCTCATGCATGTTAACATCTCACATCATCGGCTGGTAATCAGGCGATGTCCTTCCATGTTCGACATCAGAACGTCTTTTCACATGGATCGACTTGTACTTTCGGGCGAAGATTAGACGAGTTTTGAAGACCCCAGATCTAGTTTCATCCATCCGGGCTGCGATATATTCAGGAAAATAAAAACATCAAATGTACATCATTGCTGCGTAGATAATCATCCAAACTAAGGGATGATGGCTCTACTAGAATCATCAGTCTGCACACAGACGGTTATCTGTCCTATGTACTTTGAAAATGAATTTATCAAAGCTGAGCATGGGAATGCCCGCCTCAGCTAGATCATGAAAATATTATGAAGATAATGTATTGTATTGTATCCTATTACAGGTCACCTTCCAGTGCGAAAAACCTCGGATCCTCATTATAAGGCATTTCACTCGACATCAAAAGATTTACGACCTCATGCTTTAGGGGGCTACTGTTATTGACATATTTGGGCACTGCAACCCCAATCACATATTTCCATAAACCAAGGGCTTCTAAGTCCCTAAAAGTATTGTTTCATACCCTAAAGGAGCAAGGTCAGTTGATTACATCATCTCCCAGAAGTTCTCCATGAAAAACTACTCAAAACTAGTCAAAGCAGGACCATACAGACTGCCCAGTGCTAAAGGTGCGATGCATCTGACCTGCCACATGCAAAAAGTTTGATGCATACTTGAAAGCCCTTCTATAGGGTGCATGAGTGAGAGTAGGCAAATGGCACAAGCAATTTTCTAGGTGGAAACTCAGAGAATCTTCTAGAAACTGCTCATTTGACACTTTCCTCTCTGAGTTCGCCCAGGGATGAGTAAGAGATCTAAAATCTCCATGTGGAACCAGGAACTATCAGAGAGATGACACTAATAAAAATCCCAAAAGTTGACTCACCCCCTTGCAAATATCTATAAATGGATCCCTCATCCCAGAGATCCAAGGGTTGGAATTTGCTAATTTGCAAAGAGGTGCTGTTGTTTTCTCTTTGATGACATTGTTGGGTGATCTTGCTTTGTGTGAGGTGAAGAGGGCTTTCAAGCTGGGAGGATGGCGTTGGGTCAAACCAAGTGGTTGTAATCCTCTCTTCTACTACTTTTACTAATAAATTTATTTGAGTTTTCCTCCATATTCTTGTGTATCTCTGAATATTGTGTTGGTATATACATTTGTATGGTCAATATATATCTGATCCTATATTGTTTACAGTGAAAGATCTCTATGCTTTGATGGTATTATGCTGTTGTGAATCTACAGGTGCTCTTTGAAGCGCGACAAGTAAGGAAGCAGTGGCGAGACTCTGTCAAAGGGGAAAGGAAACAAGCAAGGAGCCAAGCAGAACACTGAGGTTGGTACTCTCTGCTTCTTTCCCATCTCTCTCTCGTAAAGGAAAAACAAGTGACTTTAATCTGTTTGTTTCTAAGATAGCTACCCATCTTAGTGGGTCTAGCAGCTCTGAATAGACACTAGATTTCCCAATAACAACTGTACCGGTATGTTGGACCAAGCTTTTGGCATCCTTAGATCCTTGCAGGAGGACCCCAACATACAACGCCTGGAAATAGAGGTGCGTGAACTTTAGGAGCAGTACAACAGTGTCTAAGGAACTATTTAGAGAGTCTTCCTCACTCAATGGCTCACAAATATGCATCAAGCAAGGGCACCGAAAGAGCAGGTGGATGCCGTAAGTCAGAAAGAAGCACTTCTCAATGTGTGTGCCCAGCCATGGATTGACAAGGCTTTCACCATTATGGTAGATATCGAGGGCCAGCTCACACAGATCCAGGGGCTCTATTCGATATGGCAGGGATTTGATCCTCACAAAGAAGCATTGGAAGAGTGCATGCAGTAGGTCCAGCAAACCGCATAACAGTGTGTTATGGACCTCCAAGCAGCATAGGACTAGTTGGAGGGAATCCATGCCAGGATTGTCGTGCCAACTGAGTGACTCAGGGACGAGTCACGATGTTTGTGTTGGGAGCCTGTTGGGCATCAAATCCCCCCACAGCATGTTTTGGGGCTCAAACCCCAAGTTTTGGTCAAATGTATTGTAAGACTTCGCGAATTACGGGCACGGAGCACGAAGTATAGGTTGAGTCATAGGGTTGTCTGCCCTAAGTGTTGTAATGTAATGTAATTTCATGTTGGTCTACCCATGGTCCACGGACCATGGGATTGTATAAATAAAGCGAGGCTCTAAGTTGTAAAGATAGAGAACTGGAGATAGATGAATACGAATGGTTGGAGCATAGAGTAAGAGTCTAAGTGTATTGGGTCGTAGTAGTAGGAAGAGGCTCTGCAGCTGAGTGCGCAGAGGCCTAGTAGAGTCCATAGCTAAGTGCACAGGGTGAAGTTGAGTCTGTAACCCAAGAAGAAGAGTAATAAAGAGAAGTTTGATTCTAAATACTGTGTATCTAGTTTTGTATTATTTTCTATGCATTTATACTATTTTGTTTATCGCATGAACTTATATGAATGTTGGATATACTGTTAATTATCACTATACTTACACAAATAATTTAAGTAATCGGATAATAACAGGTTAATAGTAAGGAACTTGGGTAATAATACGGATCGCACCCCGATTAGGGCAGTGCAAAGGTAGCATCACAGGTTACGAGGGACTAATATATGCGCTTAGTGATGTGTGTACAAGGTCAAACCGCAGACTGCCAAAGCTCATTAGACATCCTAAGCGTGCAGAAACCTAGTTCTAGCACCCTCCCATACTACTTCGGGTGAGACCTCAGTCCACGCTCCACGAACTGTTTCCGAAAGTGCCAGTAGTACCGAAATTTGTTTGGCTAAATCACCTCTGAACCTGGGTTAGGCCAATACAAGCCAACACTCATCAATATTTGTTTATGAGTTTATTTTTAGAAAAATAAATTTGTCAAATTCCTAAAAATAAGGTCCAATGATCCCTTTGAATCTCCAAAACCGCGATATTTATGTAAACAATGAAATAGGTTTATGTTAACGAGCATGTTCTAGACAAAAGCCTATTTCATATTTGGAAAATTCATTTTCAAATTCTTGAAAACCATTCCCAAAGTTGATGGCTAAAAAAGGAAAAAACCAAAGTAAAACAGAGTGTTGCCATTTGATTTGTCAACACCACTATTTTAAATTTTTTGAACCAACACTAACATATTATCTGTTAGCGTGCCTGAATTTTTGATGGAATATTTTAAACAACTGCTCCAAACCATTTCCCCTTAATCTTTTTTCTAAAACTAAACTATAATAACACCATCGACACAGTTTTAGAATTTACTACTTATCATGCCTCTAGAGTGTTGCCCTCTTCCTCAAGGGTTTTGATAGTTTTGTCTCTCAAAAAGGTAGCATATTTTCCTCTTTTATATTATATTATGGTTAAATTAATAATAAAATTCGTATTTATTTTTCTTTAGATTCATAACTCACCCCTTGACACCCTTGCTTTCAAGTCGACTCCCAATTCACTATATTGGGATTTTCGTCAGAGCCCTACTCTAGTTGGGAACATCCATATTGATTCTTTATTAGCATTTCAACAAGGATAAGATAAAAAACTTGTTTATAATTGTGGATTATTCTCCAGCTTCTTAGGGTTTCTTTCCCACTCCTAATTTACTGCATGTATCCTCTGCTTGTGACAGGAGCTCTTATGGGGTGTTTTCAGGGCCAAACCCAGGTTATACTTTTTCTCCAAGCCTCGTTACCCTTTTTTTTTGTTACTATATTTTATAATGTTTCAACCAATTTTCTAATTCTTCTTTCTTGTTAGCTTGTGTGGGTATTTACTTCTAAAATAATGGTTAAGAAAGTTTATGCAACTTACAATATTCTCTAGGTTTCGCTAAATTACCTTTCTCTTTGTTACAGATCATCTTGTATCAAAGATGCAAGTGAGGGTTTTTCGAGAACCCAGTAATAATTTCTTTAATAGAATATGTGTGTGTGTGTGTGTGTGTGTGTGTGTGTTTGTTGCTAGGTTACCATCATCAACCTTCATATGGTTTTGTTTTAGTTCTTATTATTGGGTTATGGTTGCTCAAACTTACCCTGGTTAGGGTTGTCATACTTTTCCTAGATATGAACAATTTATCTTGTAATCTATATTTATAATGATGAATATGGCTATGAGTCATGAATTATTGTTTACGCACTTCTTTTATGGATATTTATTCAAAGGTCTCCACAGCATTTCCATGCACTAGAAAATTTAAATCATGTAATATTACTTGGGTGAAACCCTTACCTATTTCAAGTTTAAATTTCTATATTTATTTGGTTCTTTGTAATTTCTCTTTGTTATTTTGGTATTACTGTTAAAATTTCTCTGCTTGTGCATTATTGCAGTTTATAATTCATGGTTTCTGTGTCAATAAAGATTAGAGGATTTAGAGCCCCTTTATTCTTCATGTATGTAACATTTAAGATGACAATGTTTATTGTTCTTTTACTATCTTATAATAAGCCATACAACCTAAAACCCAACTTTGGGCTTCTTATACTTATTTACTATTATTTTTATTGTAAAAATTCCAAAACATATTTACTCTCATTATTGTATAGAGGTTCCAACGTTAAGGAGATGAATATTGGTATGAGTCGATTTTGATAGAATTAATTCTCAATAGTAAGAGCCTTATTCTTATATCTATATCTATATCTATATCTATATATATCTATATATATATATTACCCAAACAAGATTTTCTTTAGCTAAACCTATTCCTAGGTTCTGCTCTTCCATTCTAGTGTTCTTGCCCTGAACTAAGTATTGATTTTAGGCTGCTTGTTTCCCAGCTTGGCCTGGAAACTTACCTGGTTCACTTATTTTAAATTCAAATTTACTGAGGAAAAATTCTAACTGATATCCTTTGTATAGAATTCATTTCGTACCAGAATTCCAACAAGCATTTTTACAAATTGCACGAAAACAATTCTTTACAGATAACTAATCTAATTACTTATCTTTTATTAACTATTTGAATCAACCACAAAACCACCAGGAAATAGAGTGCTCCACCCCACCAATGAGATGGTATCCACTACCAGACTCCCCCCAAGCCCATATATATATATATATATATATATATATATATATATATATATATATTACCCAAACAAGATTTTCTTTAGCTAAACCTATTCCTAGGTTCTGCTCTTCCATTCTAGTGTTCTTGCCCTGAACTAAGGATTGCTTTTAGGCTGCTTGTTTCCCAGCTTGGCCTGGAAACTTACCTGGTTCACTTATTTTAAATTCAAATTTACTGAGGAAAAATTCTAACTGATATCCTTTGTATAGAATTCATTTCGTACCAGAATTCCAAAAAGCATTTTTACAAATTGCACGAAAACAATTCTTTACAGATAACTAATCTAATTACTTATCTTTTATTAACTATTTGAATCAACCACAAAACCACCAGGAAATAGAGTGCTCCACCCCACCAATGAGATGGTATCCACTACCAGACTCCCCCCAAGCCCATTTTCACTTTCAAAACATTTATCTAAGCAATGACCATAATAGATCTGCTCCAACACTCTTCTTGACCCCTACCAAATCTTAGTCTAGGATTTTGATTGAGCACCAAGCTATAGTATATGATTCCACTAGCACACTAGCTCAACAATCCTTTACCTGGAAACTTCCTACCTCCCTCAACAACGTCTTTCCTAAGGTTCAGAAGCTTACATCTTAACTATCCTCTCTTGGACCTCCTCCAACTAGGTAACACGTTCACAAGGTTTCCTCAAGTTTTCTTCCCTCTCAGCCTCTTGGCTCCCTTTTCCCAACTGAGATTATTTATCTCTAGGGAGAGGAATAATGTCTTATAAATATCTAGAAATTGAAACTCTCCTTTACCACTTTTCCCATAATTTTATGGTTGACCATAGTTAATATTATGTATAAAAATAAAATTAATACTTTATGTTTATTAACCATTCATACCAGGCCTTCCATTTGGCCCATAGTCAGCCAAGTCAATTCAACAAAAATAATTAAAATTATTCACAACTTACTAAGGGGTGTTACATCTTCCCCCCCTCAAGGGAAACATTTTCCCTGCTTTTTCCTTCTCTCCCTTAAAACAGGCTAGAATATGCTTCTTGCATGAAATTTTCATCTTCCCAAGTTGTCTCTTCCGGGCTAAAGTGCCTCCATTGCACGTTAATCTGGGTGATAACTCGATTTGGTAGCATCGTTTCTCTCCTATCAATAATACATAGAGGTTCGAGCAGGAACTCTCCATCTGGTTCAACCTACATTCACAACCATCAAAGTTGTTATTACTTATTCATCTATCATTAATTCAAACTTCAATACAAAATCATTTCAAGTTCATTGTTTACCTACACATCTTACCAATTAATAATATGCTTGGGATCATATATATACTTCTTTAATAAAGAAACATGGAATGCGTTATGTATTCATATGTGGTTGGGTAAAGCCAATTGGTATGCTACCGGTCCAATTCGAGCAAGTATTTGAAAAGGACCACAGAATAAGGGAACCAATTTTGCACATTCTCCCACCTTAAAGTGCTCTTTTTTGGTTTGAACCTCACATACACATGATCTCCCACCTAAAATTATTTCTAGGTTCTTCTTCTATCTATATATTCCTTTTTTTATCATGGGAATCTTTCAAATTCATTTGTACTTTTCTTATTTTATGCTCCATCTCTTCTAATCAAGTACCAATATGAGTTTATCTTCAGGACTATTCTAGTTATTAGGATTCCTACATTTCCAGCCATGCAGTACCTCAAATGGGCTCATTTTCAATGAAGCATGGTAAATATTAGTGTATGAAAATTCTACCAAGTGAAGATAATATTCCCACTTTGTTGGTTGTTGCATAACATTCATTCTTGACATGTCTTCCAACACTTTATTCACTCGCTCAGTTTTCCCATCTGTTTGTAGATGATAGGAAGTATTGAATTGTAGTTGAGTGCCTAATCTTGTAAAAGGTTCCTTCCAAAAAGCCGAGGTAAATTTCACATATCTATCATAAATTACTACTTTAGATATACGATGTAAACAAAAAATTTATGTCATGAAAATATCAGAATTTTTGAACAATTTTAAAAGTTGATTGTATAGGAATAAAGTGTGTTAATTTTCTTATTTTATCCATGACAACAATAATAGAGTCATTTCATTTTTTTTACTTAGGTAAACCAGTAATAAAATTCATGGTAATAACATCCCATTTCCATTTAGGGATAGGGAATGGGTGGTGTAATCATGTTGGTTGTTGGTATTCAACTTTAACCTGTTAACATTTGAGGCAATTAGTTGAATATTCAGCAACAACCCTTCTCATACCAGGCAAAAAATAATTATTTTTCAATGCATAAATTAATTTTTGGTATCCAAGATGGGAAGCATAGGGACTTTTATGAAATTCATGCAAAATTAATTATTTAAAAACTTTTTGGCTAGGAACCTAAATTCTTCTCTTGTAATTCAGTGAATTGTCTTCATTAATTTCATAATCAAGCTATTTCCAAAATTGTTCCCTTAGTTTTCTACCATAAGAACTCATATTCTGGGTTTTTGAAGGATACTTCTTTAATCTTATTCGTAAAGCTAAATTTTACTTGACTGTATATAATTTCATATATACAGTTTATCCATTTGCTAAAGTCATATGCTACTAGATTTTTGTTTCCCTTTAAATGTTTTATGTCAAAGTTAAATTCACTTAGGAAGGTAGTACATTGTGCTTTTTAAGAATTAATATTGGTCATTTTAAAGAATTTGGTCAAAATGTTGTGATCAATCATTAAAACAAACTTCTTTCCTAACAGATAATGCCACAATATTTTTTAAGGTGTGCACCATGGTTGTTAACTTTAAATAATAAGCATAGCATCAGTTCCCTTGCTCCTTTAGTTTTCATGACTCATAGGAAACAACATGGCCTTCTTGCATCAATACACCCCCTACTCCTTGACATGCATCGTTATAGAGAACAAATTATTTTTCAAGATCTACTATATTTAAGATAGGAGTTGTAGTTAACAAATGCTTAATTTCATCAAAACTCTTTTGACACTCCAATGTCCACTTAAAATCTTTCCCCTCTTTTTAGAAAGAAGTTATGGGGTAGGCTACTCTAGAAAACCCCTCAATAAATCGATGATAATATCCAGTTAACCCCATAAAGGATTAGATGTCTACCACATTTTTTAGGAATGGGCCATTCCATGATAGCTTTGATCTTTTAAGAGTCTACCGTGATTCCTTCATGAGTGATTATGTGCCCAAATATTATACTTTGCCTTTATAAAATTAACATTTACTATATTTGGCATAAATTTGGTGTTCTCATAGAGTTTGTAACACAATCTCCAAATGCTTTTTATGATATTCCATATTCTTTGATTAAATCAATATATCATCAATGAAAGTTAATACAATCATGTCAAGGTATTGATGAAATATACCATTCATGATACATATAAACGTAGTTTAGGTGTTAGTAAGGCCAAAGGGTAGGACTACAAATTTATAGTGCCGGTAACGAGTTCTAAACACAGTTTTAATTATGTCTACTTCTCTTATTCTTATTTGATGATACCCTGAGTGTATGTCATGTGAAAATTCTCTTGAAATGCAGCAACTGGAATTAATTCTTCTAGCTGATAAAATTATGTAATTTAACTTTTTACGTCAAAATAATAAACTAACCACACTGCAATTTCTTCACAAATAAAATTTTGTAGAAATAAAGTGGAAATTGAGAAAATGTTAGCACACACAAAATAAAAATTTAACATTGTTATTTTTGGACAAATGTCCTCGGAAGAAACTAAAGTGGGAAAACCAGTGCAATAGATGAGGGTTTTTCTATCATGTAGCATTGAAATTATGAGTACAATCTTTGTGTTCCTAACCGGCTATCCAATCAGTAAAATAATATGGCCAAAATATCTGTGAGGGAAATACCTCAACACTATGCATGATCCTGCTCTAACAATTGGCGACACTATTTGCTTGTACAACCTTTATGTGAGCCTCTGTGTAGTGCTTGTGCAGACTTTACGCACTATGCCCCATGTTTTATGGATGAATTCCTTATGCAAACAGAAGCAATATCCCTAGACCTAGTGGCCTAATCTAGAAACAACCAAGACAAAATTTCTTTTCTTTCCTTAGATAATTTTGAAATATGGAAGAAACAGTTACTTGGAAACCAAAGTAAACTCTTTTCCTCTCCACACTTGCAAGCTTTAGCTCTTACTCCAAATGTTATAAGTGGAACCTGCAAAACATCCAAAACAATCGAGAGAACCAAAACATAAAAAAAAACATATACAAACAAATCTAAATAATAAGCCAAGGATTTATTATTTGAGATATACATAAATGAGACATAATGTATAGGAAAACAAGGCATTTTTGTATTAGTAAAAGTAACAGAAGATTACAATCCTTGAAGGACTTGAACTTATAGATCTCCAAACTATCTTTTCCTTCCTTTTCCACAATAGAAATCCTTCAATCATAACTCAAGCATATGAATGGATTATGGACTTCTAGCCCTAAATGAGTAGCATGAGGGCATAATTAAGAGTCTCCAAAATCCAACTGAGACTTAATATTGGGAAATGCATTTATAGGAGAAATGAGGAGGTTGTAGATCCATTAAACTAGGGTAACATCCACTTTAGAAGGGGATAAGATCTATGGGATAAGTGATAATATCTCATTTGTAGGAATTTGAGGACATATTTAACAAATAATGGACACTTCCATGATAGAAGCCTTTAGAACTAGAATCTTTGAAATTACATTTAATTTTTTCCTCATTTCAAGGGTCATCACACTTATAGTGAAAGAAACCTATGTTGACCATCTATTTCCCCTTTTAGCCAACTTGCAATAACACACTTACTAAACAAGGAAAGTGTCATGGAGACCTAAATTAGGGTTTTAGCCAATATAAAGCAGAATTTATTGGAACTTTTGGAAAGGGAATGTTTTTTTCCTTTGTAGGGGATGATTCTAAAGTGTGAACAAATGATGATTGATCTAGGTTCAAGGTCATTTGGTTCAATGTGACAAAATGGCTTGTAACACCCCCGAAATTATTGGAATGATGATGTCCTAGTAGACTCTATCTCTGGAGAGACATGCTTGGCCTCCTAGAGATTTTTTGGGCTGGATGTAAATGAATCACCCTTTCCTTTAGCAAAATAGATCTCCGTCTGAAGCTATCTACGTAGGCTCTACACATCCTCTCTAGGAAATGTGTCCCTACTATTGTTGACCCTCTAGAATTGGAAAACCATCCTATGGACTCACCGTCTATGCCCATCACTCTCTCTTCATTCCTTCTTTGGCTTGAACTCTCCTATGTTGAATCACTACATATGGAAAACTTGATTTCTTCCAAGGAACTCAACCTCAAGTTTATTTGATGTGTGCTCGGCCAACCCCATCGACCACCTCTTATAATCTTCAGTTGGATCATCAACAGCCATGATTGTGTCCTTATCAATGGTTGAGAGAATTCCCAAGCTTATTTGTGTGAGCTTCTAGAGAAATTTCACCTTTCTCAATTAATTGTTGTTAATTAATCATTTTCCCTAAGTTATACTTAGGAAAAATTTAGTTACTGATTAATTAACTTAATTAAGTCGTCTCCAGGTGGATTTTCTAGAAACAATTTTTGGGTTTTGGAGTCCTTGTATTTCTTAGCCTCTCTAACCAAAGTCGATACTAGAACACCATATTATGCTACAAAAATTAACACTCCCTCTTAGTGTGGAAGTTGTTCACCCAGTCTCTATAACATCCTTCATACACGCTACTAATGACTGACATCTGTGACAAAATGTCACCATCCACCAACTATTGTGTGACTCTAATAATATTGCATCTATGCTACTACTAACACTACATTAGACAATTGTACTACTATCAACTCTACCACTGCGCTGCAACTGATCTCATGTTGCTCTACAACTACTACATATGAAATCCAAAAATACTCAACCAACTTTTTCCTTATGTTTTAGCTATCTCTTGATTCTATGACTAAGTTTGTTCACTATTGTCCACTAAGTTTTTCTGCACTGCAACTATATTGTTCTCCTCAGCATTTGACTAAAACTAGTACTGCAACTATCCCTCAAGAACTGACTACTCCATCTGACATTGATCCACATGTTACTGAATATTGTGGGCCCCTCTAGCAAGGGCATTGATCCAAGAGGAAACATATGTTTTATTCTTACCTCAATAGAACCCACCTAGCTCTATAAAACACTTGAGTCTAGAACTCAATATCTCCCCACCACTCTCTTAGAAGTATAATTGCATAAAAAGTGAAATCTTCCTCCAACCTAGATGACACTGATCAATCTCTGTCGAAGTTGTTTCATGCTCCTACTTCTAATTTTTTTCCTTCTTCCTCTGAGGAAACTGGTATTTGTAGTGACATAACTCACCACACATGAAGCACTTAATCTTCAACAAGCTCTTCTTCTTCTTGTCTCCTCCTTGTAATCCTTGTCCTAGACTAGGACCATTCTTTTCCTTTCCCTTTGATGAAAGGCCTACATTCTCCTCCTCCTTAAAAATGTTTGATCCCTTATTGTTTTTACCACTCAAATTACTCTTGACTACAACAAGTCTCATCTTCGCCAACATGAAATCTTCCCATAATTGATCCCACTCTAGTATTTGATCTCATCCAGTAATATCTTGGACAAAAGTGGCCCATTTGTTGGTGAAACCATTGATAGCTAGATACACTAGCTCACCCTCTTGAGGTGTTGCTCCAGCTACTCATATCTCATATTGGATATTCTAGATTCTAGTGAGATAGGGTGTACCCCCTTCACCCTTCTACATCCTAGTGCTCCTCAACTTCCCCTGTAAATACATCTTCCAGTTCTAGGAAGGATTTTGACAGAGCATGTAAATAACACCCCCCATTTCTTTGGTCATATTATTGATCACTACATGTGAGATTATATGATCCCAAACACCATCGAGTATCAACCGCTTCACCATGGCCATCTCCTTTCTAAAATTATCTAGTTGTTTCGAGTCTATGGGTTCTACTACAACTCTTTTTGTATAAGCCTTCAGACCATGCTAATCCAATAGGAAAGTAATTCATGATTTCCATATAATGTATTTGGATGCACCCTCTAGCCTATCCTAATTTCGAAGTCCCGCTAAGGTCATTTTCTGCAAAACTCACAACTCGGAAATAAATAGGAATCTCCTCCTCTCCTACTTGGCTACCTTCTCAGAAATTCGCACTCCCTTCTAGAGTGTGCAATCCATCCTATTGGTTCTACTTCTACAACTAGGAATTTCAGATTTCTCTCAAGACTAAAACATGCAACCCTCTTATGAAAATCCATATGTGTGTGTTTTTCTCATCAACCCATCATTGATTCTTCTACTACAAACCACTGCAAAAATAACTTTTCGTAGACCAATAATATTCTCTGTAAAACATTGTTCTTCTCATGTACTACATGTTGGAATCACTTCCAGGAAAATTCAAACTTTTCCGGCCACTTGCCTCTAGAAATTCAACCCTTTTACAACAATTCGCATTGTTTGGATAAGCACTGCACAACCTTGGAAATTGAAAGGTCAAACTACCTTTCAATCTACGTGATTTTCTCCTTCCGCCTTTGAGCTACCTATATGATTAATTTTCCTCTGATACCATGTGAAAATTCTCTTGAAATTTAGCAATTGGAACTAATTCTTCTAACTCATAAAATAATGCAGATTATTTTGTTATGGAAAAATAACAAATTAATCACACTACAATTTATTCACAAATAAAATGTTGTGAAAATAAAATGGAAACTGATAAAATACTATCACACACATAATAAAAATTATTATGCAATAGTGAAATTCTGAGTACAATCTCTGAATGTCCAACTAGCTATCCAATCATAAAAATAATATGGCCAAAATATCTGTGAGGAAAATACTTTAACACCATGCCTAATATTGCTCCTAAAATTGGTAAATTTAGTAGCTCGTACAACCTCTATGTGAGCCTTTGTCAGTGCTTCTGCGGGATCTACTCGTTATTCCTCCATAACTACTATAATGATTACCTCCTAACTGACTCTGCCTCTAGGAGTGACTCTATTTCCTCCTAAATATTTTTCAGGCCAAATGCAACTAAATCACCCTTCCCTTCAGCAAAATCAATCTCCATATGAAGCTATTTATGCCACCTCTCTAGGAAATGCAACCCTTCTTCTGTTGGCTCTATCTAATTGGAAAAAATTCCTCTAGGCTCATTGTCTTTTCCCCTCACTACGTTTGTGTTCCCTCTATGACTCAAACTTTCCTCTATTGAATCACTACAACTGAGAAACTCGATCTCTACCAAGGAACTCGACCTCGAGTTTATTTCATGTCTTCTAACCCCATCAACCTCCTCTTATAATCTCCAGTTGGATCACCAACGATAATCATTAAGTATTTACCCATGGTTGAGATCATTCTTGAGTTGATCCATGTGATTTTATATAAAAATCTCACCTTTCTCAATTAATTTCTATTAATTAATCATATTCCATAAGTTATACTTAGGGAAAAATAATTATTTATTAATTAACTTAATTGAGTCATCTCTATGTGGATTTTCCATAAATGATTTCTGATTTTTGGATTCCTTGTGTTTCTTATTCTCTTTAACCAAAGTCGAGACTAGAAGGCCATTTGATGATACAAAAAATAAAAGGTCAATCTTAGAAAACACTGTGGCACCCTTAACATGATCAAATAAATCATCAATCCTAGGTAATGGGTATTTGTTTCTAACAGTTAACTTATTTAACTATTGGTAATCAATACAAAGTTGTAAGGTGACATCCTTCTTTCTCAAAAGAAGAATAGGGGCTCCCCAAGGTGATACACTTGGGCAAGTATATTTCTTATCAAGTAGATCCTGCAGTTGCATTTATAACTTTCTTAATTTAGGTATGCTCATACAGTAGGGTTCCTTTGATATTGGGGTCCCTCCCGAGACTAATTCAATTGTAAAATCAATGTCCCACTTAGGAGGTAATCCTAGTACTTCTTCTTGAAAAACATCAACAAAATTTTGAACAACTGGTACATTTTATAGACTTCTTGTCTTATATTTTGATTTAGTATACCCCATTTGAGCTGCATAGATATGACGACCTTTCCTTGTACACTTTCTTAATTGATTTGTTGTAATTGGTCTTAATTTCAAAGGTCTCACTATCCCTTAGATTTCTTTCCTAGAGTCTCCTTCATCAAGGAAAATAATGGTTTTATCTTTGAATTTTACTAAGGACCAATGTCTTTCCAACCAATCCATACCAATTAGGATTTCATAAGATCTTAAAGGTAACATATTTGTATTTAATTTAATTGGTTGGCCAAGTATTTCAATGATACAATTTTCTACCTTATCTATCACCCTCCTTTTTCCCCTTTGGCTAACTGTACTAACCATGGGTTTTTCAACTTGATAGTTTGTAGATGACAAGACTCTACTACTTTAGGACTTATATAATGTAGAATTTCACCAAGGTATGTCAAAATGGAAATGGCATGGCTGAAAACATTATCTTCAAACTCAATCATTGTGGGTTGGTATTCATCGTAATGGTCTTCCAATGTGGCATTGATTTTGGGTAAACTCCTCGCAACATGTTCTGCTCCTTTGTGATGAGGACAAATTTCGTAATAGTGTGCCTCTAAATAGCCCCAACATTGTAACAAGGGTTTCTGAACTTGGCTAGATTCAAGTCTACTTGAGAGTTCTGTTGGTTTGGATTCATTTTGCAGTCGAGGCTTTTGATAGCTTTTCCCAGAAAAATTCTTTTGTTGATTTTTGTGCAAATTCTTGATATTGGAATCTTTTATAATTTTAGGATTTTGATGATACTTTTGCCCTTTCTTTCCTATCCAACCTTTATTACCATCTCCTTTCTATCTCACTTTTTGGTAGCATATTTTTTCCTTCCATACAAATTCATCAATATTTTTAGGGTTACTGAATTCCATTCGTAAATGCAGGAAAAAGACTTATGAAACATTGTATCTTAGCTTTCTCTTCAAGTATGTAAGGGAAATATCTTAGTAAGTAAACTTTTTCAAAAAATCATCCATGGTTAATTGGCCCAGTCTGAGGTCATGAAATGTTTTAGCTTTGTCATCATAGAAACTCCCATTTAGGTACTTATATTTAAAATGTTTTTGGAAATTTTTGAATACTATCTATTTCTCATTGATTCCATGCACATCCTTTACTTCCTCCCACTGGAAAGTGGCTTTTCCTTGAATATAGTAGATGGCCAAACGAGATTTTAAATTATCATCATAATCATAAATCTGAAAATATTTACTCATATTTATTAGCCAGGCTTCAACAACCTCCTATAACTCACCATCAAAATAATGGTGGATTAATTTTCCTAAACCCTCCCTGTAATTTTTTCGTTTCTCATTTCATTCATTTTTGCCCACAAACATTTTCATATTCCTCCTCATTTGTGTCCATGTTCCCTTCTAATTCTTGGGTGTGGATTTTCTCATGTAAATTATCCTCCCTTTGCCAGTTTGAATTTCCTCTATGCCCATTGTCAGGAGAGGGAAAAAATTTCCTATGATTCTATCTGTTAGTTAAACACTTCATGATTCATTCTTGTTCCTGCATAAATCATTCATTATTTTCCCTCAAGTTTTCCATTTATGTTCTCAACGGTTATGCAGTTTCCAATAGCATCGCAGTTGTGGTATGAGGTTCTTCCCCCAACTAGACCCACATTTATAGATTAGGTATAGAAAATGGTTTCAAACATGTCCCTACAATTGGTTGTATTGGTGGTGTGGTCATCATACTATTATCTCTCCCCATTCCTCTTCCTCTGTGGAGCAAAAAATACAACTTTGTTATTTCCTTGACCTGCCCAAAATAGGCCATAGTGTGGGAACCATGGCTCTAATACCACTTGTAACATCCTTAACTAAAAAAAAATAGCTAGCAACACAGTCACATAAAAAAAAAATCATACTAGTTGTGTACATATTAATTGTTATTTCATTCCCCACTTTATTCAAAAACTTATGTTAACCCTCCTTCCTCCTACTCATTTGGTAGTTCAATTGTTATCACACGTCAGACACCTTATTAAAGTGTAAGGTCAAGGAGTATTTATTGTATGTGGGCATGTTATAACTCTTGTATTCTTTATACGATATTGGTTTTTCAGCAGTTCAACATTACTAAATAGTTCTCACAAATTATGTTAAAGTTTCATGCATATATATGTTGTTGTTATTCCACACCCTGCTTATCAAACTTTCTAGAGCATGAGTTATCATACATTGCACCATCTCCAACACTGAGACGTGGCCTATGAATGGAAGTTTAGCATGTTAATAGATCAACCAATCACCCAAGATAGGGTTATGATCGATGAAGGAGAAATGTTGTAGGTTAGTCGAGGTAACTAACCCTCCTTTATTGTTCTTGTCTCATTCTCATTCTCCCGGTCCCTAGTCTTGAGTATGGCCCCGCAACTCTGTTACACAAGGATGGGTCATCATCAATGTTGATTCTTTATACTAATTTTTATAGCAGGAAATACTTCACTATTCCATTACGACACCTCCATTTAATGTAAAGGTTCTATATTTGTGAAACCCTTGAAATTTATTTCCTTCAGTGCTTGTTCAAAATTTACAGGTTAATTATTGTTGTAGGTATGTTTGACTCGTGTTTATTTGTCTCATTTCATTGGAGGCCAAATGCATGTATATCTGATATTTTGAAGTAGTTCCCTCACTCCTACGTTCATAGTTTCAAAATTCACTACTTATCGTGCCTCTACAATGTCACCCTCTTTCTCAAGGATTTTGATAGTTTTATCTCTAGAAAAGATAACATGTTTTTCTCATTTCTATCATAGTCTAGTTAAATTAAGAAAAAAAATTCATGTTTTTTTCTTTAGATTCGTAACTCACCCCTCAACACCCATTCTTTCCAACTAGCTCCCAATTCACTACATTGGAATTTTCATCAAAGAACTACTCTAGTTGGGAACATTCATGTTGATTCATCGTTAGCCTTTCAATGCGAGCAAGATAAAAATTTATTTGTAATTGTGTATTGTTGTCTAGATTCTTAGGGTTTTGTTACTACTCCAAATTTACTGCATGTATCCTCTTCTTTGGAGAAGAAATCTTATGGGGTATTTTCGGGGACCAATCCTAGGTTAGACTTTGGCTCCAAGCCTTGTTAGCCTTTTTTTTTTGTTATTGTATTTTATAAATTTTCAACAAATTTTTTTATTCTTCTTTTTTGTCAGCGTGTGTAGGTATTTACTTATACAGGAATGTTTAAGCAAGGTTATGCAGCTCATGATATTCTCCAATTTTTGCTAAATTTCCTCTCTCTGTTACAGGTCATCTTGTATCAAATATTAGAATGAGGGTTTTTTAAGAAACCAGTTAGAATTTATTACATATAATATATATGTGTGTATTTTTGTGTGTGGGTTTTGATAAGTTACGATCATTGGCCTTCATATGGTTATGTTTTAGTTCTTATTATTAGGTTATGGTTGCTAAGCCTTACCCTAATCAGGGTTGTCATACTTTTCTGAGCTATGAAAAATTATCTTATAATATATATTTATAATGATGAATATGGCTACGAGCTGTGAATTCTTTGTTATGAACTTATTTTATAGCTAATTATTAGAAAGTCTCCACGACATTTCTATGCAATATAAAATTTAAATCATGTAATCTTACTTGGGTGTGACCTTTATCTATTTCAAGTTTAAATTTCTCTGTTAATTCGATTCTCTATAATTTATCTTTGTTATTTTGATATTGCAGTCAAAAGTTCTTTTCTTGTGTGTTATTGCATTTTATAATTCATGATTTCTATGTGCATACAGATGATAGGGTTTAAAGCCCCTTTCTTCTTTTGTCAGTAACGTTGAATATGACATGGTTTGTTGTTCTTTTACTATCTTATAATAAGCCTTACGGCCTAAAACCCAACTCCGACTTTTTATACTTATTTATTGTTATTGTTATTGTAGAAATTCCATAATATCTTTATTGTCATTGTCGTGTAGAGGTTCCAATGTCAAGGAGATGAATATTGGTATGAGTCCATTTGCATAGAATTAATTCTGAATAATGAAAGCCTTGTTTCTGGTAGAATAACATTTTTCTTTCCTAAGTATAATTTCAACATGTATTAGTAATGACGATAAAGATAAAATAATGGGATCTGAAACACATTAAAATTCTATTAGTTTTCATCCATGTTGTTAAACATATAATAACATCACAGTAAAGATCACTAAAATTCTAATCGTTTTCAACCATAACATTAAAGATGCAAAAAAATTGGAAATATTTCAACCATAAAATTAAAAAACGATGACATTATGAATAAATTACATGACTAAATTAATCAAAATGTCATTATTTGTAGATTGAATGAAACAGACATTATATCTCTAATTTATTGTTGCATTGTATATATTCTAAACATAAAAATCATCATAATTAAAACATATAATCCAACAACATAAAAACGACTCATAACTTCTGATTTAACACCATATGGAAATCAAATTTTTTATTTCAAGATACGATGCAAACATCAATTATATAAATTTTCTTAGACAATTATTCAAAATCACTCATATTTTCTTGCACACCATCAGAATTCACATCTCCAAATGAATGACTGGATGCAAAAGAAGGTGTTCCATATTCTTCTCTTTCATCAACTACTTCCCCATCTGAGTCCACATGCATGCCCACCATTTCATATTTCAAAATTCTTCTAGATCTACGACTGGTTTCAGCAGACTCCCATCTCAACATTGTTCCTTCTGGTAACAACCTTTTTAGAATCTCTATCATATTGAAGAGAAGAGTTCCTGTCTTTGTTAAATTGAAGTCGTAAACAAGTATGTCAACATCCTCCAATTTTAAGAGGTATGTGCAGTGACGATTTATATTTGTACCCTTTCTTTTTCTCTTTCCGCCAATTATTTTATCAGCTACTATCTCGGGCTTATACACATCATTGAATGGGTGTGTATTTGTGGCATACCAATGTATTTCAACACCTGTAACATCTTAATTTTTTGTAAAGACATTTATAACCTTAGCAACCCAGAATGGATGGCCATTGGGATCTCCATCTGTTAGCACTGTGATCATGCAACCCTCCTTAATATCCTATATTGAGGCCCTGTAAAGGTCTTCCATGGCTTCACATTCTGCATGAGATCTTCTAGAACCAATATACATCTCTCTTTCCTCTACATGTGTAGAATTAATAACACCTTGAGATTAATTATGTTCAATAATGTTGCTTTCCTCATGTTCATTTGACACATTTTGTGGCCAAATAAATGGATTTTTCAAAGGTATATCTTAATTTGTTGTTCTTGAAATGATATCAGTTTGATTATTGAAAAATGACTCCTACCAAATTGAATCAAAAATGTCAAAATACTCATATGTATATCTAATACATTTTTTATTTTTTTTATAGGGAATCAAAATAATTCATATCTCTATTTTTTCTGTGTGCATTATGAACTTCGCCAACTGATTTTAATAACAATATATTTGATGCAAATATTGGATGATCTAAAATGAACTTCAAAAATTCCAAACCTGATGACGGTGCTCATTCTGTAGTAGTTGAATACTTCTTGTCCTATATTAGTGTTTTCCCATCAGATTTTTTAATATGAAATTGATGTTGGAAGCTAATGTCATTAAGTTTTTCAATCCATTTCTCCTCACCATGTGATCCTAGAATAAATCTTCCCATCTCAACAGTTTCTTCCAACAAATCAAAAGTAGGCTATGGCATGTATGATTTCTTAATACATTCAATTAATGATGGAAAGTTGCCAACTTCCTTCCTCCTCAATGAGATTGAAAAACGATGGAACATCTGATCAATATGGTCATGACTATGCCCAACAAGAGGGAAACCAACGTTTACCTTCTGAAAATTCTCAATTCAACAAGCATGTTTAGATATCTAAAAACAACCTAATTTTTGTTTTCACAGCAAGTGTTGTCCAATTGTAGATACAAAACTTCAGGAAGATTACGAGACCAATGAGAAAGCACATAATGAATTATGGTTGTTGTCAGATTTGCATCATTATGAATATTTGGAGCTATGAAGTACACCCTTGGAAACATTTTCCCATTGAAGGCCATACAACCAACCAAGTGATACTGAATAAATTTTCCTCCTGTAAATTTTTGGGTGTGTGAACAAAATGTGGTAAAAATGTTTTCTTCTCATCCATACCATCAATTATCAAACCCAAATATTTATTCAGATTATCATAACACTTCTTTCGATGCTTGTACAACTTTTTCCTTTCACTTGTTTGTTGTTCATGATGCTCTTGGCATTCTTTGACAATGGAATCTAAACAACATAAAATAAAGTCATTAAGAAATATGTTTTCATAGTTGATGACTATACAATTTTAAAAGTTAAAGTTATGAATGCTTACCTCTTTCTGACCCTTCACATTTATCCCTTTTTTATTTAAGAGAAGCACATGTACTACAAATCCCCATCCTTTTCTTCTTATGAATATGGACATTATTGAATTATTTCTTCCATACCTTCACAAAATATTGATATGTAATAAATCGATGATGACCCTCAAAACCTTCTGCATATTCTTTGTATAAGTTGTAGATTTCTTGTCTTGAAAAATTATCTGGAATATGTATTGTCTCTCTATTTGGCATGCACTCTCCATGCTTTGAAAAAAAATCTTTCATCCATGACATTGCAGTATTTGATAATGGCCCAAAATGCCGTTTATGACGTACTTCTAAATAAAATGTGGGATCCTTTTCCAAATTTTCTTGGATTCTTGAGAGACAAAAATTACCCATTGAATGAAACATTTTGAAATCCTTTCTACAGATAAATAAAGACCCAATATGATAATCATAAACTGACAATGTAGATTGCATGCACCCAGCTAAATATGAATTTTCCATGCTTCTATTCATTGACAAATATCTCTTCCTTTTCTCTAATGCAAACTTGAAATCCATATGTTTCAAGCAATATTTTTGACAACATTCACTTGAAATGAGAGCGTTGATAGAACTTCTTCTTGTCAAATACTATGCTCTACCCCTTGTATAACTAGAACATCTTGGATTGATATGAAAAGATCTGCTCCTACTCCTCGATACAATATTTCTAGGCAACATCTCCATCATTGGATCATCATTTGTATAAGCATTTTCATCATCATCCTGTGGAATGTTATCCTCATTATGATTAGCTGTGCTTTTGAAATACTGACTTGGAGGATATTATTCATATTCCCCTTCTTCAGTGATACTTTCATAGTCCTTAGAATTAGGACTAAGTGGAAAATTTGACTCAATGTTTATTAGATATTCTTCCTCATGTGCATTGTCAGTGCTGCTCCCATAGTCCATAGGATTAGGACTATGTCGAAAATGTGACTTTTTACTTACCAAAAATTATACATCCTGTCCTTTGTCACTGCTACTCTCATATTGCCTAGGATTAGGACTAAGTTCTTCATCTTTCCCTTCATCACTACTGCTCTCATAGTCCTTAAAATTAGGACTAAGTGGAAACTGAGACTCTTTATTTATTTCAAAACCTTCATCATGTTCTTCATCATTGTTGCTCTCATAGTCCATAGGATTAGGTCTAAGTGGACACTGTGACACTCTATTCATTTGAAATTCTTCATCATGTTCTTCATCACTACTGCTTTCATAGCCCATAGGATTAGGACTAAGTGGACACTGTGACACTTCATTATTTTGAAATTCTTCAATATGATATTCATCACTGCTGCTTTCATAGTCCATAGGATTAGGACTAAGTGGACACTATGACACTCTATTCAACTGAAATTCTTCATCATGCTCTTCATCATTGTTTCTCTCATAGTCCATAGGACTAGAACTAAGTGGACACCGTGACATTCCATTCTTTTGAAATTCTTCATCCTGTTCTTCATCACTACTACTCTCATATTCCATAGGATTAGAACTAAGTGGAAACTATGACACTCCATTCTTCTGAAATTCATCATCATGCTCTTCATCACTATTTCTCTCATAGTCCATAGGATTAGGACTAAGTGGACACCATGACATTCCATTCTTTTGAAATTTGTTATCATGCTCTTCATCACTATTTCTCTCATAGTCCATAGGATTAGCACTAAGTGGACACGGTGACACTCCATTCTTTTGAAATTCGTCATCATCTCTTCATCATTGTTTCTCTCATAATCCATAGGATTAGGACTAAGTGGAAACCATGACTCGTTATTTATTTAAAATTATTCATCCCATCTTTCATCAGTGTTGTTCTCATAACCCTTAGGATTAGGACTAAGTGGAAGAATTGACTCTCTATTCATAGTGGAAGAATTTCTGTTATATTCATCAATATGAATAGAGTTGTTACGTGACGAAGATGTTGATGCTTCACAAAGTGAAACTTCACTATCAGAAGAATCCATGTCTTTCAAATAGAAGAGGTTGAATGATACAAATGCAGACTCTCCTAATGATAATATATAGTTTAAATAATGAAAATTTCCATCCAAAATTTTTTGCCAAAAATTTTGTTTCATGTATTGCCCTCCATTATTTTCTTCTACAATTTATTGAAAAATTTTACCTAACATTTTCTTATGAAATAAATCTTTTAATTAAAATTGTAAACTAAATATTTTACCTAAATTAATTTATTACTTAAACTATATAATATTTACTAGACAGATTAATGTTTTTTTTTTATTTTTATTATACCTTCTAAGACAAATTAATCCCACATTCACTGTGCTATAAAAAAATTCTGTAATGTTCGCTTTATCATAGTTTCCTATATTGCCATAACAAAATTTACATGTTAAAATTTATAAAAACAAATTAATCCCACATTAACCGTATGGTAAAATAGTTCTGTAATTTCCCCTATATAATAAATTTCATTATCACTATTCCTCACATCACATCAAAATTTTCCGAGGTTCATTAAAAGACTCGGAGCAAATTTTTTGAGTAGCTACATTACTATCAACAACATATTCAACAGAATATTATCACATTTGAAAATATAGTTAATTTTTCTACTATGCAAATTCTAAAATTAAATAAGTTTAATGAAATTTAAATTTTTTTGAGTATTAAATTTTTTGTGGGACAAATTTACCCACTACGTCTGCAGTGGGCGTGGTGGGCCCAATCATGCTCCCGGTGACCCAATGGGCCCGTGGGTGAGGAGCAGGGGGAATGGCTGCCCAGCACCCCGCCCCACCCAGGTGGCCCAACGGCCAGCCGAGGTGGCAAGCCATTGGGCCACCGCGGTGGGGCGGGGTGCTGGGCGCTAGCCTTCCCGCCCCACACCGGTGGACCATTGGGTGGCTGGGGTGGGGCGGGGGACTAGGCATGAGCTCCCCCACCCCAACATCCCAACAGCCACCCCCCGAGCTAGCCATTCGGTCGATGGGGTGGGGTAGGAGGGCTGGTGCCGGACCCCCTGCCCCTCCTCGACAGCCCAACAGCCTGCCACCCCAGCCAGCCGTTGGGCGGCTGGGGTGGGGCGGGGGCTTGGGCACTAGCCCCCTAACCCCACCCCAACGACTCATTGCCCTAGCTGGTCGTTGAGCCATTGGGGTGGGGTGGGGGGATGGCGGCCAGCCCCTGCCCCACCTCGGCAGCCCAACATCCCATCACTCTCAGCAAACCGCCTGCCCCACCGCGAAAATCGGTCGGCCACCTAGGACGGTAGTTGGGCCCAGCCCCCCTACCCCACCCTGATGACCCAACAACTACCCCCGCTACCCACCCCAGCCCCGCCCAACCCCCCATCCCACCCAAGTGGCCCAACGGCCAGCCAAGGTGGCGGGCCGATTCCCAGAATCGACCACCACCCTAGAGGACCATTGGGCCACTCGGGTGGGATGGGGGGTTGGGCAGGGTTGGGTGGGTAGCGGGGGTAGTTGTTGGGCCATCAGGGTGGGGTAGGGGGCTGGGCCCAACTACCGAACTAGGTGGCCAGCCAATTTTTGGGGCAGGGCAGTAGGGAACTGTATTTTTTAAATTTCTCATTTATTTTTATTTTTTTAAAATTGTTATGTTTTACAAAATTAATTATCATTTATCGTTTTGTTTGTTAATTTAAGCTACAATTTTTTGTAATTTACTGATTGATATGTGTGTCATTTTTCAGGAAAATGGCATCAAAGAAAATTTATGTGAATCTTTCTGGACCAAAGACTATTAAAGGTGGATCTTCAAAAAGCACCATGGAATGAACCAAACCTGAGATGATAGATACAAATCTTTCAAGTTACTCAAATGATAAGAAGATGATTTCATACTGGAAGAAATCAAAAGAAGTGAAACTTCCAGCAAATGTCTGGTATGTGAAAGAAAGAGAAAGTGAAGATGTGTAGATATATCCATATGTTGATATACCTAACGATAATGGAATTTGTGAGGTACTGGGAAAGGTCATAAACATGTGTTCAGTACTGGACAGCGAATTTGTTTACATACTTACATAACTACCCAAGTCACATTAAAGGATTAAATATCAATTATTATATTCATTGTATGACATGAGAGAGGTATCTAAAAAGTTGTATAAACAAATCGTAAATGAGATTACACAAAATATCGTAAGTATTGTTATTTATATTTGTGTTTTTCATTCTTCTAACTGTCTCATTATATTTTTATAGATTTGTTTTTATTGACATATGATATTTTGTTTGGCAGAATTTCATTGAAAGTGTTTCAATTATATTTGGGAGGCATTCATTTCATAGAGCATGATATTATGAAAGTTGTTAGTAGGTTCTACTCAGTGTCAAAAGAAGATATGGCAAACAAGCAAAAGGTAGTAATTCATGATGCTACAAAACTATATCCAAGGGATTAAAAAAAAATGCCTCTAGTGGATAAATCTAGCAAAGGTAGACAGGTTACCTTTGAAGATGACGAAGTTGAAACTGACACTGAAGAATATGTTGTCATTACTGAGGATGATATTCGAACTAATGTTAGAAAGGAGAAGAGTCATAAAAGACCAAAAGTAACAATTCCCAAGAATAAATATGTTCTAGTTAATGATGACAATGTTATGAGGAAGAAAAGTAAAGTTGAACATTCTGAAGTAATCATTACCAACAGTGAATATCCTAGTGAAACTTCAAAAGAAACTAGAGAAATCATTACACCAGGAGCTGATCTAGAGGATGGCATTGTTAAAACAAAACAAAATGTCATTCGATAGAACTTGACAAAGAGAAACTTAATTTAGGGTGGTCGTACATTTCAGCTTAATGTGAGACAAATCTGTAAGGAAAGTGAAGGACAATGTAAATATCAAATCAGAAAGCCACACCACCTACATGTTCAAAACTTGAAGACATTGATGAGGTACAATCCATATGATGACGTGGTTAATTATGTGCTTCTTGTTGATCCAGTTCAAGTTCCCAGCAAAGAAGCATTTGATAAGTCCAAAAAAAATTAATACAATTATTTTGTGCTTTGGGAGAACCATTATGTAGAAGCTCAAAGACAATTTATGGAGGAATATCCCAATAACCCATGTTTTGAAATAATGAAATGTATCATTTATGTTGGTTTATCAAATACAGAAGCAAAGTTAGTGGCATGGGATCATAATTCAAATAATGAATATAGGATGTCTATGACTTTCATCCAAAGGGTTAGATTTATTCATAGTTAATTTCAAGAAAAAAGTGGTGGGGATAAGATAAATGTTACTGTAGATTTCTGAAAGGAATGTTGTATGTAAATAAGCTATGAAATTGAGGAGAAAATCAATTCAAAAGGTGGAAGAGTAAATACTGATTTATTCAGAGGTATTGATAACATTTTCGAGTTGGAATTTAGAACTACAAAGATATGGGAATTGATTAATGAGATTTTTAGCATGTGGGAGAGCATTGGAATTAAAAACCAGAAGGTCAAAAGGTCTAAACCATTGATATGTAGCAAGAGTAAATCAGGTCCTGAAATGAAGCAACTTCCAGAAGATATGAGTATCACACCTTAGAAAGCATTGCAAGTAGTGAAGGATGAAAAACTTGTCAAAGCAATATTATCTCATGTGAGGTCAGGGGAATTATCATTTGAGGAAATGCCTAAGGAATTTCGAAAGTAAGTTTGTTGAATTATTTTTACTTATTTCTATATTATACTTTTTTTAAATATAACATATTGTTCTTGGTAGTATTTGTTATACATATCATTATATTAACTTTTTTTACTTCAACTATGCACTCACAAAGTTTACATGAAAATACAAGAACAAACGGTTAAATTGTTGAATGACGATAGTTGGGATGATGTTGTATGCAACTATCCAGATTCGAGTTCTACATCAACATTAAAAGAAATTATCTTGAATTTGAAAATATATATTGATTTATATGTTCATTTCTATTCATGTGTATACTATTTTTGTTTTATAACTTACACATATATTTGTTTATTTTATTAAAGATGAGGAAGGATGGAAATGGAGCACCAGATAGTTTCAGAACCTTTATTGAAAAAATTAAGATCGAAACATTGAAGAAGCAACGTCTTAAGAATATTGAACTTGATCCAACTCTTACTCGTTTCATTTGGAATGGGCTTGACACTATTCAATATCAAGTAATAAAAGGCGACTATGAAGACATTGCTAAACTCATACCTAAAAGGAATTATGCCCTAGTTATTACAGATATTCCCCATGGTTTCAATATTCCAAACATTGACTATGTAGTGACCCTTATACTTATCAAACTCTTAGTAAAGTGGTTGCAGGATTTCTAGAAGTCACATCATTACCATTATGGATATTTGTGACATTTCATTCAGACACACAATTGCCATTGTTATTGTCAAGCTTCAAGGGGAAAACAAACTCAAGGGTTCAGCTTACATGGTAAGACGTTAAAAATGTATATCTGATTAATGTTAAAAAAATAATTTATGTACAAGTTAATTGAACTTTTAATATTTCATGTTACTTGAAAAAGTCAAATATTCTTAACCATGAAGATCAACCATTTATAAATGATTGTGAGTTCATCCATATTGATAGTTGGGCAAAAGATAATAGCTATATGGCTATGATTTTTAATCAATAGATGGAAAGAGTCATATCCAAGTATTGGCTTATGATGATTTTGTGAGAAAACTAACAAATGAAGACAAAGAAGCAAATCGAGAGATAGTTAACATTTATCAAAAACCACAGTTATTTATTGACTATCTTATAGACATATGTTCAAATGAAGAAGATTGGGTTCTAGATTTATTTTCTGCCTCAGGTAAGTTTTATTATATGGAATTGAATTTCAATATCTTAATTCTTAATTTATATGTCATTGTACTAATTTACTTCATTATTTATTTCGTACTTGATAAGTAGGTACAACACTAGCATTTTGCCTTCAAAAAGGAAGAAATTGTGTTACCATTGGAAAAGATCGAATATAGTGCAATTTTATTCAGCAAAGAATTAATGCTCTTCAATTTCTTCCAGATGCAATGCAAGAAATTGGGTTGAAAATCACGTGTGGCAAAAAAAGTGAAGGAACCTCAACCACCATTACATGGAATGATTGGAAAGGCATACATTGGGAGCTTCGCAGACATCAAAGATCCATTAGAAGAGGAAAATGAGCAAAATGAAGTAGAAAATATTGTGGAAGAAGACAATGATGAAACTCTAGAGGATGAAGAGTTTGGATTACGTGGTATTTTTGATTAAATTTAAGTTATGCTTGGAAATCAAGCTCACTTTTTGTAACTATTAATTAGTTATACTTGTAATGTTTTGACTTTGACATTTTATGAGAAGAATAAGCATTCAGTTAATGTTGTTATGTGTTCAATATTTGTATTATGTGATTTTCGCATTAATTTTTATGTTAATCATTCTTTTTTGAAAAAAACAATTATTATTATTATTATTTTGACATGAAATTCATAAAAAAACTATTATTTAAGCATTTTTAGTTAAATTTTCCTATAAAAATTGTGATTTTGACATGTCATTTCTAGCAAAAAATACAAAAAATTATCATAATGTGTAATTTTTTAGTTATATTTATGTTGAAAATGGCTATTTTTATGTCAATTGTTAAAAATTATTGTTTTTTAGAGACAATTATTTCATGTGCATTAAAAAATTAATTAACGATGTATAAATATGTAGAATATCGAAACTTCAAAATATCGACCTTCTTCTTTAAATATGAAAAACAATCAAAACCTCACTACCAAAAAAAAAAAACAAGAAAATATGAAGAAGAAGACCACTTCAAAAATTGTTAAATTTAGAAAATAATTATTTACATTTCACACATTAGAAAATTTAAAATTCAAAAAATAGGTCTTTAATAAAAGGGTATGATGCAGAATCACCACTTTTTTAAATCAGCGTGCAAATCACTAACATTCTAAAATGTAATGCACATAAAAAATTTAAAGTGCCAAAAACCATGCTCTAAAAAAATATGTGTGTTCTACATCTCCCCTTTTCAAAATTGGGTCACTTTTTTGCTATCTCTACCAAACGGGTAACAATATCAGTTCCCATTTCAAAATTTACATTGTTTAAAGGAAGGGCATTGCCAGTAAGGGAATTCTTGAGTTAGTTTGTCAGCGAAATCTGTAATCAAACTTGTGGAGTCTATGAAATCGTAGATAGAAACTGGTTTCGTCAGACAAGCTCTAGGTGGACCTGGTAAGGTCCTTGTCAAAATACTTCTCTGGAAGTGGAAATTCGCTTAGGGGGAGGTCTGGTAGTGGATACTATTTTCATTGGTTGGGAGGAGTGATTTTATTCCTCTATGAATTTCCTGGCAACCTAAACCTAAATAAAAGGTAAGTGTTATGTGAATGTTCTATTTGGTTCTTTTCTAGATGCATGAAATATTTTATCTAATTACAATGGTATATTTTTCTTTTATAAATGAATATATTATGAGTTACTATATAAAAACTAGTTACTAAGGAACAATGGTCTATTATGAATGTTATAATAGATTACTTTGAATAAGTAGTAAACTGTTATAATTCTCTGTAAATGTAACTAACAACCTACAAATAGTAAATTGTGATGATTTAATGTATAGAATCCATGGTTAAATAAAAGTAGTTGTTGTGAGTTTATAAACAATTAGTACTATCTTATGTACACTAGACCAATGCAGTACTTTAGTACTATATGGTGTGTTATATTAGCATTCGGGCCAAGTTGGATGATAACCAACAACCCAGAAGTAGTTCTAAACTCGAAGAAAAAAAGAAAGGATTGGAGAGAGAAGGCAATCCTGAAGCACAAGCCTACACAAGTTACTCCAGACCAAGTTGCATTATAAAACAAGAATAAATTATCCTCAGACTATGACTATTCCTAAAAAGGAGAAAAAATTAAAGTAATTATAGCATAAAAAGAAATAATAAGATAGGTCTGTAGGAACAAATGGCAGAAATCACTTGTTGTATAAAAGGGAAAATTGTTACTAATAATATAATATCTATGTAGGCTGTTAGGGTAAGTAACACAAATATAAATGAAAATAAAAAACATTTGATTCATTACCAAAATATAGCATGGATCTGTAACGGAATCATTAAACCATAAAAGGAAATCTTGAAAATAAAACCCTCACAAAAAGGGTTATATCAATAATCTTATATATGAGAAACAGAAGCTTTTTGAAGCAGATATTAAATCTTATAAATTCCCCAAAACATTATTTCATGTTCAATAGAATTACACAATAACCATCCGATTTGAAGAGTGAATGTAAAGAAAACCAGGATTTTGTTGGGCGTAGCCCAACTTGGTCCAAGTTTTTGGTCAAAACTCCACATTTTAGGGAGAGGCGTGCGTGGTACCTTGGAGCTATATGCCCTGCAGAGATTCAATGGATTTGAGATGGGTAGAAGCCCCTTATTTTTTTAATGGGTATTTAGGTATTAGTTGATTGTTTTAAGAGAACCATGGTATTTTTTATATACCCATTGATGTAATTAGTATATAAAGAGAAAATATGTAATTCAAAGATATAACATAATAGAAGATCATATGATACAAGCATAAGGGATTATATTTGTATTATGTATTTTGAGGGAAAAGGCTCTGCAGATGAGTCCGTGAAGGCCTAAAGTCTGCAGATGAGTGCACAAACACCTGCAGCTGGGTGTGCAAGTCGAAGAATTGTACTTTGTTCCAAAGAATTAATATAAGAAGTGCAATTTTGATGAGCATATCTTGTGTATGATTGGTATCTATCTTTGCTTTATGTTCACTATTTTGGTTATATTTGACTTTCGTGTAGTACTGTTTAAAGTTGTTTATTACTTGGTTAAGTAGACGAATCTATCACTGTGAAGTAAATAATAAACTATTAAGTAAAAAGAGAGTTAAACCACCACATCGTAGTATCCCTCAAGGCTATAGAAACCTAGTTCTGTAACCTCCCATAGTCACTTCAGGTGAGACTGTGATCTGCTTACAAGTTGCTACCGAAAGGGCCAGTGATTTATGGATTTGTTTGTGCACAGTAAAGTATCGAACCTAGGTCAAGCCCAAACCAGCCAACAAATGGTTCCATTTCCAAGCCCAAGATTTGTTTGAGGGATATGTTTATGTGGCATCCATCGAAGAAGGAAATTCAAGAGTGGGTAGAAAAGAAGGAACGAGAATTTGCAGATAAGGAGAATAGAAACCCTCGGTTGTCATCTAAAAGGTGGTTATAGAAGTATATTATTGAAGAATAGTACAAAATTTTGTTTGGTTCATTTCATTTGGAGCTATAAAAGTGGATTTCAAGGTTGACTGAGAGAAAAAAATGTTTTTAAGGAGATGAACCTAAGGAGTGGATCCCTGAATTGATACAGTGACTCAAGAACACTGATAACAGAATTTCAAGAGCTGTTGACTTCTATATTAACAGCATCTTGGGAGGATTTATAACTAATTTTGCATAGAATCGACTGTGTTCTACAATGAAGTTGAACGACAATTTTTTAAAGGACTATGAGATAATTACTTTAGATCTTTAAAATTCTGTATTAAGATGCTTTTATGTGAAAATGGAATTCTACGAATGCAGTCAGAATAGTAGATTACTTATGTTTGGAAGAATATCTAAAGAAGAGACTGGAACAACGTGAAGTGGGAAAAGACATAGAATAGACACCAAGAAGATATCTTGTGGCTAAGATACGAAGAATTTTATAGAGACTGATTATAGCACTCTACTGAGTGAATCCAAAAGTCAAGAAAATCCCCCTGAAAACCCCGAAGTAACTTTGCAGTATTCACCCTTTCAACTTGAAAGTTCATCAAAGCCAGAATATAGCAATAATCAGGAAAATTTTGGTTTTCCCCATCCCCCTAATCCCCATCCCCGTCCCCTTACGAATCCTGCTCCCCCTCCCCATCCGAGAAGGAAATGGATGATGATGTTAAGCTGCTTGTGCTTAATGGAACTGGATTAGAGGATCCGAAGAAATTCTAGTTCTTATGCGAAGCAGTATGGACAACAAAAAAGATCCATGATGAAAACATGAAGAAAGCACAAGTTGTCATGACATTCTCAGATAAAGCATTGACATGGTACATGAAGTATTCAAGAAATGAGATCAGATCATGTGCAGATATTAAAACAACACTGGTAAAGGAATTTAAAAAGCCAAAATCTGATTCATAGTGTGTCACTGAGTTAAACGAGATCAAACAAAGGCCGATGGATTCGGTTTGGGAATTTAATCAAAGATTCAAGGTATTATTGGATCAAGTGAGTTTTGAAATAGCTCTGTAGAAACATAAAGAATGGTTTATAGTTGAACATTAGATTACCTTTGACGTAATAGAAGATATAAACTCAAGCTAAAGCTTTAGAGCTAGCAATGAAATTAGAAGCTTTGTCAATAGGAGATACCAATGTGGGTATGTAGTAGATTCAGAGTCGACTAGCAAATTTGACTCTGTAATTATAAGATATGAAGAAAAGTAAAGAGGTTCATGAAGAAGTGTGGTGTACGAAGTGAATATCCGAAGGCCACTATAAAGAGCAATGCCCTCTCTTCGGAAATTACATGGCTAGTGGAGCACCTAATCCTTTGAATGCCAAACCTAGCTTATGGTGTGACATATGCAAAACTAGAGGCAAACATCGCTCTAAAGATTTCTATTTATTGAAAAATTATGTGCAAACCTCAAATAATTTATTTTGCAATTTATGTAAACTGGTGGGACATGATGAAAATAACTGTCAAGCTTATGAATTGATGACGGATCATGGTGCTAGCACATATAGAATGCAAGTTTAGGAACAAGGAAATGAACGAAGTGGATAGCATGGTGGTCGAGGTGGTTATTAAGGACGAGGTCGAGGTGGCAAACTTGGTCGAGGTCATGGACATATTACTTGCTACAACTGCAGCCAGGTAGGTCAC
Source organism: Pinus tabuliformis (assembly GCA_031772625.1). Taxonomy (NCBI): domain Eukaryota; kingdom Viridiplantae; phylum Streptophyta; class Pinopsida; order Pinales; family Pinaceae; genus Pinus; species Pinus tabuliformis. Next base: position 725,419,422 of record CM062816.1, read on the forward strand.
TTCGCAATAGATTGTCAAAATCCTACCATGACGTGTATGTATTACAAATTGTTTTATCATGTAATTGAGGAGTGTCTGGTCTTATAGAAAAAATGCAAGAAAATAAAAATCAAGAGCTGACACTATACATTCATATTATGTCTGTAGAACCAAAGACTAATTAACCTCGATTAACATTGTAACAAGGAGTGGAGTTGTGACTAGAAATGATAAAGCAGTTGGAAAGAAGGAAGTTGGGGCAACATGGGTAAGAAAGACTATGGAGAAATCTCTTGCTTTTGATGTTGAGAAGGAAAAAGAAGTGTTTATGGAGGTGAGCCAAAGCTTTATGGATTTTGAAGCTTTGACCTCTAGTGCCCAACCAAAGCATAAGAATAAATTTGACATAATAGCAGCTGCGACACAAGATATGAACCTAGGTATTTTATAGTCTTTCGTACAAACTTGCATGAAGTTTCCGAGAAATTGGAAAGTTGTAGAAGGGCTATAGGAATTGATAGATTCTTGTGCCTCTAAAGAAGTATTGTGGAGTGAGTTACACACAGTTAAAAAATTAAATCAACATAAGAGAAGGAATGGAAAAGAAATGAGACTCACTGCGTAGATTGGAGAATATGACATGGATCAAGTTATTCTAGATTTAGGATCTGACGCCAATGTTTTACCAGAGAAGACCTAGGAACCGATGGGAAAGGTGAAGTTACCATGGTCACCAATTTAGTTGATAATTTCCAACCAACAGAATAACTTACCCTTAGGAAGACTATCTGGTGTGTTAGTAGACATTGAATGAGTTCGCACTATTGCAGACTTTGAAGTGATAGAAATTGTGGATGACATCACCCCCTATCCAGCATTTCTTGGACTAGATTGGGAATTTGATAATCTAGCTATAATCAACTTAAATAAAAGGAAACTGATATTTTAAAAGAACAACATGAGAGTCATTTTTCCATTGGACCCATCAGAAGGGGGTGAGATATATAGAGTTTGTCAGAGATGAGTATTGCATAGCAGATATAGATAGTATCTATCAATTAATAGCCAAAAAAGAGGAATGGATTAACTCCACTATGAATGGAAAATTGAGTTGGAAACAGGACAATTCTTGTACCTCATATTCAGAAGAATATTTGGAAAATTAGTAGAATAGGCTACACGAAGTGTCTACAAGGTTATGTGCAAGGATCACTAAATCACTTTGCTATATAACATCTGAGGTATGTAATTTGCCTTACTATGATGGTTTGGGTAATGTAAGAACTTTCCTTGATGATTATGAAAGACAAATACCAGAAGAGAAAAGGTTGTTAGCCTTGAATGTAGCCCTGAGATCTACTCCTGCTAGATGGCGGGGTGCACATAAAATAAATATAGCAGATTGGAAGTAGTGTTGAAAATTAATGTGGATCAGGTTTGGATCAATAAATGCATAAATAGAGGTGAAGTGTGATGGTAAAACTAACCCTAGCGATCATATTAACTGGTGCACTACAGTATGGGAAGAGATTTCACAATAGGAATGGGTATATGGGTTTATCCACACATTAGAAACAATTCCTATGAATTGGTACCTAGAAACAAAACTACCCCATGGTACTATAAATTGGGATGACTTGGTTGAAGGGTTTATATTAACATTGAGTTTTTAATATGATATCCCATCCATAGATTCATCTCTTCAGATAGTCAGAGAAAAAATATTTTGGAATGCGACTTCACTAACATGAGAGCAACCATATTGGACTGCGCAGCTAGAACGTGCACTAGAATGCTATAACATTATTGCAGAAGAAGATGAAGATATGCGCAATATTGACATAGTAGAGTTAGAAGGATACCATGAAGTCACTGGACCTGAGCCAAAAATACTAGATATATCGAATCTAGTGAAGACAAAGAAGGTGAATATAGGATCATAAGAGGAACCGAAATTCACAATGATTAGAGACTATTAGGATGAAGATACAGTTCATAAAGTTACATATCTGCTATATGAATACCAGGAGGTATTCCCTACAAAAATTTTAGAAAGAAAGGGCATTTTAGGGGATCTAGGAGCAATGAGAATTCCCCTTAAACCTTACGTGAAGCCTATCAAGAAAAGACCCTGCAGATTGAACCCAAAGTATAAGGAAAAGGTGAAAGAGGAGTTGGAGAAAATGATAACAGTAGGGATCATTGAACCTATCAAAGAATCAGAGTGGGTAATTCCTATGGTGGTCTAGCAAAAGAAGACCAAAGGAGAAATCGAGATTTGTGTGGTTCTAAGAAAATTAAATGAAGCATGTGTGCATGATCCCTTCCCTACACCCTTTACTAATGAGACATTGGATAATGTAGGAGGGCAAGAGTCCTATTCATTTACAAATGGATTTTATAGCTATCATCATATCAATATTGCACTAGAGGATAGGAATAAGACCACATTTTCAACAGAGTGGGGCTCATATCAGTATACAGTGATGCCTTTTGGGTTGAAGAACATCCCTGGTATATTTTCAAGAGTTGTGGTCGCAACATTCAAAGAGTACATACACAAATTCCAGGAGGTATATTTCGATGGATTGGATAGTCTTTGGAATATTGAAAAAGCATGTTGTGAGCTTAAGGCTATATGTTGGACATATATGGGGAGCACCATATCTCATTGAACTTAAAGAAATGTATATTTCATGTGCCTTTTCGTATACTATTGGGGCATGTTGTGTGCAAGAAGAGTTTGATGGTGGATCCCACGAAGATATTTGTCATTGTGAACTTACCTCCACCAAAAATAGCGAGACAGTTGCGCACTACTTTGGGACACACTGGATATTACAGAAAATTCACAGATAACTGCACTAATGGAGAAACTATTGAAGAAACATGTGACCTTCTAATGGAATGAATAATGCTAGAAAAGTCTTGATATACTGAAAGAAAAAATGGTAATTGCACCTATCTTGGTTTTCCCATAGTGGAATAAGGAGTTTCATGTTCATGTAGATGCATCTTTCATAGTTTTTGGAATAGTATTGGCACAATCTGGTCGATGAAAAATAAATCACCCCATAGATTTTGCAAGCAGGAACTTGTCCAAAGAAGAGAAGAACTACACTAACACATAAAGAGAAGGCTTGGTTATGGTATATGCATTGTAGAAATTCAGACATAATTTGTTGGGATCACATTTTAAGATGTTCATAAATCATTCTGCATTGAAATATTTGGTGAAAATTCCTTTCCCAGGAGGGAAATTTTGTAAGTGGTTGTTGTTGTTTCAGGACTATGATTTTTAAGTGGTCGTTAAAGCAGGAAGGTTGAATGTTGGGCTTGATCACCTATCAAGGTTGGAAACTGGGGAAGAACCAATGAGCATTGAAGATAATCTTCCTAACACCTAGTTATTTGCAGTCAAGATTGTAGATGATCACTTCGTAGACATTATTTGGATTTTGGCTACAGGAATGGCCCCTGTAGAGTACACTACGTGGTAGAATAAGGAGTTGGTGGTAAAGGCAACTAATTGTTCGTTGATAGTGGGACATTTGTATAAAATGGGACCAGATGAAATGTTGTGTAGGTATGTCCTTGTACATGAAATACATACTACTTTGGCAGAAGCTCATTGAGGCATAGCTAGTGGACATTATGTAGGGAAGGCTACTACACAGAAGTACTTAAGGGTGGGATTATGGTGGCCCACCCTACAAAAGGATGCAAAGGAATATTGCCAAGTGTGTGATGTATGTCAAAGAAATGGGAAGCCATCAAGGAGGGATGAAATACCATTAGTGCCACAGGTGGCATTGCAGGCCTTTGACAAATGGGCCACTAATTTTTTTGGACTAATAAACCCACCAAGGAAGAAAACTAGTGCAAGATATATAATCACTGCGAGTGATAATTTGACAAGGTGGGCCAAAGCACAGCCAGTGAAGGATTGCCACGCATAAACTCCTGCGAAGTTCATTTTTGAATATATTTTGTCCATATTTAGGTGTCGAAAGGTTTTGATGAGTGATCAAGGATCACATTTCCTGAATAAGACCATTGAGGCATTGACTGAAGAATTCGAGGTGTATCATCAAAACAGTGCTCCATATCACCCTCAGGCAAATGGCATAGTCCAATATTTTAACAATATTTTAGAAAATTCACTAACTAAAGTATGCAATGTGAACAAAGATGACTGGGATCTGAGAATTCCAGTGGTGTTATGGACTTATAGAACCACATGCAAGAAGCTGACAGGTTAGACACCTTACAAATTAGTTTATGGGAAAGAAGTTGTGATGCCCATGGAGTATATTGCGTCGAGCATAAGAATTTAATCCTTTATAGACATGGCCATGCCTGACATAATGAAGGAAATAATGGTGTAGTTACTCACATTAGAGGAAGACATATTGATAACAGGATTTCATCAGTAGGTGAAAAAAGCAAGAGAAAAATCTTGGCATGACCAACATATTAAGGTGTTGTAATAGCTACAACCACCCTCCAAAATTTTTCCTTGGCTTCATTTTGGAGCCTTCCTACCAAGATTTCACAACAACATGTCTTGCTTCGTCAAGTACACAAGCTCTAGTGATTTTCTTGTAGAAAGGCAGCCTATCTATCAGAGCTTGATGTATACCCCTCACAAGTTATTTCTCTGAACTTGGTCCAGCTGCAGGCTGAGCAGATCCTTCAAGAAATTGTGAAATTTTGTAGGGAAACCAAACTTCCCTCCAAAAATTGCATAATTCAGTCTAGCAGCCTGCTGGGCTCCAGAACTGCACAATTCTACAAGTCAAGCTTCATCCAAAAAATTGCACAACTCTTCCCAGCAAGGTTGCTTAGCCGAGGAATTGCGCAATCCTAGGTAGCAATCAGTTGCTCTACCTAGAAATTGCACAAATTTCCTAGGAAGCTAGTCCAACTCCCATCTAGAAATGCATATTTCCTCCCAGCAGTTGAGTAGCCTCTTGCATGTGTAGTTGGGTTGACCAGTTCCACCCAAGACCAAGGAAACTTGACTTACATGGATGGCTTAATTTTTTCCAAAATAGAAAAAGTCAACATGCAAATGCATCCCTATAGCAGTTGGAGGTGCATGCAAAGATCATTTTGGAATCTTTCCTCCAAGTGTCACTTTTTCCTAGATCTGTGCATGCACGTCATGAGCCCAAACTTAGTTATTCGATGCATCAAAGCTCATTCTTTCACATCAATCTTGGATCTCTAACATCCCATAGCACATCCAAGACTCTTTGACACATATAACTCAGTTATTCACAGGTAAGTGCTCTCAACTTGTCTTTTTTTAGAATTTCTATCGCTTTTTGAATTTTCACTTTTGTGAGTGTTGTTTGCTTGATTTCTTTGAACTCTTGTTGTTGTTTACATGCATACTAGCTTGTACTACCACCATTTCAGTTCTCCTTGTTATCTCACTATTGTCGCATGCATGAAACTGTTTTTCACAAATAATTGTCGATTCAGTGACCCGCTTCACCCACATGTATGTTGTTCTATTTTCTAAAACTTTAATTCAATTTCTCCATGCACGATCATTTTCTTCTGCTTACACTAAGTATCGCCTTGCATTCACTTTCACATTTACATTCAGTTGCCCGTCGGCAAGTCTAAGAAGTCTTAGCCCGGACTATGCCTCACTAAGACAGCATTACGTAATCCTGGGAGGGAAGGCTCTGTCTTCCCCTCAGCAAATTCTCATTCCTTCCCAGCAGCTATTCCCTAGGCCTACTTTGTGAAATTTTGGGGATAGTGACTGCTGGCCTAGAAAATTGTGCAATGCAATAACTGAGCCTACAGTCATTGCCAAGTGGAATTGTGCATTGTGCAATTCCAAAAGTCAGCAATCAGCTTGGATTGCACTTTTCACAATTCCAGTAGCCAATCTTTCCTCCCAGACTACCTAGACATCCCTTTGTGCAGTTCTAGCAGCTAGTCACCCAGCCTCCTAGAAGAAATTGTGCAACCTTTTCCTATCAATCCCCAGGTATGTGTTGTGTCATTCCCAAATTTTCTTTGGTTTTTTTCTAATAGATTTCTTTCCATGCATGTCGCTTTGTCTGTAGATCTACGTTATGAAACCAGCTCAAGAAAAGATATAAAAGATAGATCCATGCCTTAGAATTCAGCCTCTTTGAGGGGGCAACCTCCTTTACATTACATAAATGAACAATTCTTGGATGATTCAAATGACAAAACCTCCTTTCTATATATAGGAGTGTAAGGAGTCACAATATAACCCAGTTGACCTAACAATAATAATATAAAGCCACAAAAATAACAATAGAGGGATTCTATGGGGCACAGTAATAACAATATGGGGATAATAGGGGCACAACAATATTAATAAGGGATGAAACTACAATAGTAATGGGGTAATCACTAGTATTATAGGGACCCAACATGCCCCTCTCCTTCAAAAAAGTGTTTTCCTCAACGCTTGAGTAGCTCTGGATGCTTCTGTATAAAATTCTCATCCTCCCATGTGGAATCTTCAGCGGATAAGTTCTTCCACTTGATAAGATACTCCAAAATTGATCGATTTCGTAGCTATCGAGTTCTTGTTTCTGTGACTGCTTCCGGTTCCAGTATAATTTTTCCTTCCTCATCAAGTTATAGCAATATTGTTTAAACTGGGACCTTGTCGCCTATAACCTTCTTTAAACAAGAAACATGGAAAACTAGGTGCAATCCAGAAGCTGCAGGAAGCTCCAATTTGTATGCCATAGTACCAATATTTTGCAACACCTTGTACGAACCATAATACTTTGGTGATAATTTATTATCCTTCTTAGCTTGCTTAAGGGACATTTGCTTATATGGTTGTAGCCGTAGGAGTACCCAATCACCAACATCAAAAATTCTTTCACTGTGATGTTGATATGCCTATTGTTTCATTCTATTTTGTGCTAACACGAGGTTATCCTTTAAGTGTTGGAGGACTTGTTGTTGATATTCGATGTGATGTTCCACTGCTTGAACCTTAGAATTTTCTCTTAAATATGATGTGATGGATGGTGGCTGATATCCATAAACTACCATAAAGAATCATTTTGCCAGCTAAATGTATCAGACGTACTGGAATCTTGTTGTAACTTTCGAATAAGTGCCCACACTTCTTCGTCATTCTTCCATTGCAGGGAAACCGGGAAAGATAATTAGCTATGATACCAAATGGAAGTTTGATGGCAAGGATCCCGCAACATGGATATTACAAATGGAGCAATTTTGGTATCAGAGCTAATTATCTTTCCCGGTTTCCCAAGAATCTAGCAGGTGTTCGTCTTCCTCTTATAGTTTAGGATCAATGGCCTCTAAGAGAGAAGGATCAAAGGACACTAATGGAAGTGAAACCAGAGCAACAAATAAGTGAGTGTCCTCAAGTCTACCGATCTATGAAGATACCAAGTCAATTCTAGACAAGGACATTAAGCTAAAATGGCAAGAGGTCAATGATGCATCTACAGGAATATTAGGGAAGACCTCAAAGACCACCAGGTGTACGTGAACATTCACAAGTCTAGCTTGTACGGATTGCATGTAGATACCCCGTGCTCCCATGTGTGTACATGATACACTGAATCATCTCACACACTGATCCCGAGGCAATGACCTTGAGCAGTGTCAGTGGGACAAAGATTGTAAACTTCAGGGCAGAGGATTATCATAAGATGTATCATATATCGAAGCCCATAACTATCATGGAGACTCGCTTCAGCTTACCCAGCAACAATGCCAACTCCAGAGACATTCCGAAGAACTAGGTAAAGGAGCCAACTAGATTTAGGGTGAGATGAAAATACTATGGAAGGTGTATCAATACTTGGTCATATTTGCATGTCGACTGTATGGCCAAGAAAGCACGGAAACCTTCCCACGAAGTTTGGTGATCACGCTGGGCCAACTGGCCAGAGAAGGAAAACCATGTAATTGGTTCGACATGTTGGCTCATAAGTTGAAGGAATAGGTAGTGAGGGCTCGACAGCCACCCAAAGGTATGCAAGCAGAAATCTACATGTCTTCCTATATGTTGGATGTAATTTGTACCCGACAGGATTTCCAGGGTAAGAAGTGGGCATCGTCACTGACGGAGACTGTTGTGAACACTTATTGTAATTTGTTGTCCGAATGCAGCTTTAGAGGAGTTACCACATGACTGTCTGATCATTTTGTCACCCGGGTTTACAAGATGATATTCGAATATGATCCATCCTGCATGTTGAAGGCAGCAATAGAGGCACTGATAGACATAGCTGATTGGTATGCCTCACCATCTAGCACCTTCGTACATATGTATAGTGCAGAAAAGCCTCCGCATGTTCTACTAAAGTTTTCCTTGGACATACTCGTCATGCAGGAAGTAGCATATCACATCTCAGCAGGATTGACATCTAGGCTACACCAGAAGAAGAAGGAACCTTGGCCTTCTCTTCCACTGCACATTGGGTTATATGAGATACGAACTTTCAAACACGTTGATTTCGAAGAAGCATAGATGAAGAAGTATCCATTCGACCTCCAAAGTTACAATCTGTATGACCCACATTGTCTTATGAAATATCACTTCACAAGAGTACAGTTCAACTGGATCCACGGGGCATTTCATTGGGCGGAGGAGGACCGATGGAGATATTGCTAGACTTTCTCCAGACCCAATGAATAAATCAGCTTCATTGTGGATTGGTTAGCGAAGCAATGTGCAGCAGCATCTCGTAGGGCACCAGAAGCAGTAGTAGTATTAGAGGTGAACATACCAGTGTGCGACAAGGGTGAGAGGAAAATTTTCAATCACATGCATGAAGAGCAAAGATGCAAGTTCTGAGCAGATCCACTTATAGATAAAGTAGCTATGGCTATATAGGTGAAGAGGAAATAAAGTGATAAGTGAATTGTGTGAAGGCAAAGGGAAAAACAGAGAATGCAGGAAACATAGAAGTAGTTACATGAGTTGAAGGAGCAACTCCGAAAGGAACAAGAGCTGTGAAAAAAGGAGAGGGATGCGCAACAGCAATAGGTACAGCAGGGGGCACAACATGTGAAGACGGATGAAGCAACACCCGTATAGGTATTGGACTCATCTAAAAAACTAGCATCAGGCACATAGGGTGGACCATCGCAGGAGCAATACTTTGCTCATGAGATAGAGAAAGCACTTCAATAGTTGGAAACAAATATGGAGCAAGCGAAATTGGAAGAAGACATCGACCTCATGCCTCATAACCAAGAGGTCAACTTACCTGCTTCACCACATTTAGAAGATGACCAAGTCTCAAGCGACCAAGGAGTCACTGAGATCATTGGAGATCAGCTGAAAGGAGAGATGCACAACATCTCATTCGTTGATTCTGAACATAGATTTGTGCAGTCTCACAGAGTATGGAATTTGGATAATCATACATCTCTTGTGTATGTTGAGGAATGAGTGATCATGTCTGATGTGTGCAAACATCTAGAATCCTTGGTTGATGCTACCAGAGTGTATGCCGAAGCCACAAGCTCAAGTGTTTGCTTTCTGATAGCTAAGAATGAGTGAATGGCTAAGGAACTACAAATGACCAAGTAAGGAGGAGAGTTGGTTACAGCACCTGCCCGAGTAGAACTGAAGAAGACAATACTATACAAAGTGTTATCCCTTGACATAGTCATGCGAACATTGTATTCCAAGTTTGGTACCGTGCACAAAGAAGTCATCCATCTCAATGGATGGTAGCAATAATGTGTTAGAAGAGCACGTATCTTGGCAAACGTGCATGCTACTGTTGATTACATGCAAACATGGATGATGAGATACAAGGGAGCCCCACTTTAATTGCCTAAGATGATGAAGCCCAGAGCAGTCGAGCTTAAGGCACATATCCAGAGTCAAATACAGAACTATGAAGAGCTCCCGCATCTCATCACTATTATACAGGCTTCCCATGCACGTGTATTCAAGAGTATGGATGTTGTGGTGCATGCACATGCGATCCCGTCTATTGGGACTCTCACCTAGGCAAAGACAAAGGAACAGGACCAACTAGAGCTTGACTTGTACTTCGACGAGTTAATGTGCATTGCCACCAGCCCAGACTTTCCCATCAGTGTAGACATCATGGACAAGTATGTTTCTAGCCCAAAGGCATTGAAGACAATGATGCACATTCTTTCAGACGAGTTGGACTAAGGAGCACGAGCAGTGTACCTGGATTCTATGGAGGCAAGAGTCAGGTTCTAGAAAGATTTCACCTTAGAGCACATGGACACCATCGCAAACTACCAATCTCGGCATCAGTACGCTACTGTTAACCATAATGAACATGTCTAAGAGTTTTGCTTCCAATAGTTTCCCGAGTCATATTGATGTCTAGCATGGCTTTCTCAAGCCAATTTGTCTCACATGGGTACATGTGCATTGTAATGTAGGATCTTGTCAAGTTTAAGTTCAAGTGTCAATAGTTGGATGTAACAGCCATAGAGTAGATGAGGAGTCATGAGGGTAGATGAACTGTCACAAAGGGGAATGTCAAGGGTAACCCCACCCTTTGCTATAAATAGCCCCTCATAACTCATTGTAAGGGCTTTTGTTCAACCAAGCTTCCAATAAGACTATCTTGGAGAGAGCTTGGACAGTATTTTAATGAGCCTTGGCTTCTTCACTGCACAGAGCTAGTACATCTCTTTGGAGGAGCAGGTGGTTGTGGCTGTAACATTCCGTTGTCGGAACTAGTGGTTGTACATGGATGTATTGTATGATTAGAAATTACACTTCTTAATATAACAAGAGCTAGCACATTTCATGCATATGTTGTATTGCATTCTATGCTATCCAGTGTACTCTAAATGATATATGTATTTGTTTTCTTACGCATGCATGTATAGCTTTCTGTGTATGTATGTATGAATCTTTCTAAAATGTGTTGTTGGTTTAACCATCACTTTGGATTGCTAGCTAACTTGTCTTCCAAGTTGTGATGCATATTTTTTCTTATGTTCCCTTCTTAACTCCGTGCTATCACAAGTTTCCAAGGGGCGCACTCATCTCAACCCCCGTTTATTAGAACCTCTCATGCACCTTCCTTGGCTCACTACATATGTCACACCCTTGCTATCAATAGAGTTATCCTACTTTCCTTTGTGCAAAATCACCGTCAAGGCATTACCATACAACCCACTGTTGGGACTCCTACACCAAACGGTCTGAGGCCTAATTGGGAATTCTTACAGAGGAGATCCCATGACATGTTGGCAGGTCCAGCACCATCAAAATAAGGAGAAGATTTTCCAGGAAGGAAATCTTATCCTTATGTATGATAGTAAGTCTGTGAAGTTCTTAGGAAAATTTAAAATGCATTGGTTGGGTCGCTATATCATCAAGCATATCATAGATGGAGGTGTAGTTCAGTTGGTGAAGCTAAATGGAGAATTGATACCAGGGAGGGTGAATGGCAGTAGGTTGAAACTGTATACAGAAAACCCTGCCATGGTAGCTTCACTATGAAAAGAAAAGAGGAAAGTCTTAGTGCCACTTGGAGTTGAAAGTGGGAAATTGACTATAAACTATGTTACAGGAAAGAGCTTCGATGTAAGAATATTACTTTGCGATAGTAAGAAGTATTTCGAGGTTCATAAGTTTGTTATAATCAAAGGTGTGTCAATGTTCATTGCAGATATGACTGTTGAAATAGAAACTGGCTGTTGGAGGAGCAGAAAAGTACATTTATGGAGATATCTTGCCAAGGATCTAGGAATAGATATGAAGTCAATAAACAGAATCCAAGAAATATCTAGGATAATGATTGGGTTAGAACATCATGAGTGCTATAAAAGGCTGCATCCCACCAAGATTTTGGTACTTTGTTGTCTGAGAGCTCAAAAACCACTAGGTATTGAGAAATTGCAGTTGTGCTACTATATGAACATTGAAGAACTCATTCAACTATTCAAAGAGAGAGATATAGAAGGGGTTATGGAAGCCACAACACCATCTGGTACACCCACAAAATTTCCCATTTCACAACGAAGATCACCAAGGAAGAAGACGACTCTGGAGCAAAGAGCGAAAAAAAAAGCAGGATAAGAAGCTGAAGAAGCTGGTTGAACCACAAACAGAAGTCCAACCTGTAAGGGACAGTGGAGAGGAAGAAAAACACTAGAAAATGGGCATAGAGTGATAGAGGCACTACTAGAAGAAGTGCTTTGAGAAGAGAAGCAGGCAATAAAGATACTACAACAGTACAATGTCGCCTACAACAACATTGTAGCAAATATTCGAGGCAAAGCCATTGAGTGACTGGGGACAAGTCACATGTGAGTGTTGGGGGCCTGTTGGGTGTAGCCCAACTTGGTCCAAAGTTTTGGTAAAAACTCCACATTTTGGGGAGTGGAGTGCATAGTACCATAGAGCTATATACCACGTGATGTTTTAGGGGCTCCGGGGTGGGTTGAAGCCCCTTCTTTTGTAGCGGGTTTTCGGGTATTAGTTTATTGTTTTAAGAGAAGCATGGTATTTTGACCATGGTATTTTTTATATACCCATTGATGTAATTAGTATATAAAGAGAAAAGATGTAAGTCAAATATATAACATAATAGAAGATCATATGATATGAGCATAAGGAATTATCTTTGTATTTTGTATTTTGAGGGAAAAGGCTTCGCAGTTGAGTGGGCAGAGGCCTAAAGTCTGCAGCTAAGTATGTAGATACCTACGGCTAGGTGCGCAAGTCAAATACTTGTACGTTGTTACTAAGCATTGATATAAGGAGGACAATTTTGAAGGGCATATATTGTGTATGATTGTTATGTATCTTTGCTTTCTGTTCAGTATTTTGGTTATATTTTACTTCTGCGCAGTATTGTTTAAATTTTTTTATGACATGGTTAAGTAGATGAATCTAGCACCATGAATTAAAGAATAAAATATTAAGTAAAAATAGAGTTAAAACACCACATTGCAGTATCCCTCGTGGTTGCAGAAACCTAGTTCTACGATCCCACATAGTCACTTCGGGTGAGATTGTGATCTGCTTGTAGGTCATTGCCAAAAGGGCTAGTGATTTAGAGATTTGTTGGTACACGGTAAAGAATCGAACCTAGGTCAAGCCCAAACCAAACAATAGATCCATACCAATACATAAATATAAATGTGTTAACAACAATGGTAAAATTTTATATAGAATTTGCACATTATATCTTTGTAGTAACATAGAGTCTTGCTTTCGAGATTCATAGATAATAAGTGTAACAACCCTGGTTTATATTTCCATGTCATAAAAGGACATTATAAAAGGAAAAAATCAAAACCAAGGTCATGGGAGACGTATTCCAAACTGAATTAAGGGGTAAATCATTACATTGGACATCACTGGTGGTTAATTATTTATTGTCTATGGAAATTGGAATTCGAAAAAGGCAAAGGGAAATTAATGGAAATTAATTCAAGAAGTAAAGGAAAATAAGAGGCAAGGAATATGAAGAGATAAGAATATGCATGTAATGGAAATTGAAGAAAAAGGAAAAGAAAAATAAAAGAAAGGAGAGAGAAAATTCTAACACTCTCTTGGACATTCTAGCATTCACTTGGACAAGGAGAGGAAAAAGAAGGGAGAATATTCTAATACTCTCTTGGAAATTCTAGCATTCACTTGGACAAGGAGAGGAAAAAGAAGAGAGAATAGCTATGGAAATAGTAGAGAACATTTGGACACAAGGAAGAAATAAGAAAGCAATGAAAATCAAGGGAGCGTAAGAGGGATTTGGACAGCAGTAAGGCAAGGGCATAAATCAAGTAGGAAAAGAGAAATCAACATGAGGACTTTGTAGGTAATAGGTTGCATGTGTGATAATATTGTTGGGATTTGAATGCATGGTTCATAAAATTGGTTTATTGGTTATTTTGTTTTCATTTGCATGGGATTTTCCTAGATTGACGGTGGTGTACAAACTTTCCTATTCCATTTCCTCAATATCCATGATGTATTAGGTTCCCTATTTGGTTGAGCTTTGGATTTCTAGTAGATTTTGGATCCTGTTGAGGTGGTCTCAAGAAAATCCCAAGGGTTGAAGGTGGAGATGGTTTTCTCTGAGAATCTCTTGACAGGTGGGTGGAGACAAGAAAATTCCTTTGGGTATATTGAAGAAATACTAAGGCATACAATCTTGTATTAGTTTTGGTGACCTCTTGACCAGTTTCGGTAAGATCATTGTGCCTTTAGGGTGGAGATGGTTTAACTTCTATATTCTCTAATTTTTTATTATTTTTTTAACCCCATGAGGTCCCACATTCATGTTTGGAATATGGCACAAGGGTGATTGGCTAAAAGAAAGAATTGGTTCTACCCAATCTACGGTTGGGTGATAAGTGGAAGTCCCTAACTTGGGTGGAATTATGCATATGTTATTATGTGTTATTTTTTAATGAGATCAATGAGAAGATGTTATAGTTTAATGTGTAATTTTATCACTAGTTTTTCATGGTAGATATCAGTGCAAGAAAGATTCTCCATTGTATCATGGTGACAGATCTCATATCTACATTTCTTAGGAGGCGTAGACACTTGGGGATGTAGGTCAAATCATTCCTCGGATTTATGCAACAGTTGATAACAGGCAAGAAGACCACCAAACATCTATTATCAATATGGAAGGTCAGCTTTGTGATCAATTTGTTTCTATTTTGATTGATCTAGGATCAAATTATAGCTATATTAATCCTGACATGGTGGACCAGTGCCACTTGAATAAGCAAGTGCATGAAGAATTTGTGTTTTTGCAGTTGTGATCGAGGAGGATCTCGTCAGATCAGTTATACAGGTTCAGTTCATCGTCAGGTTCAGTTCATCACCAGCATCGTTCTGTCATCGTCAGTAATGTGTGGGTCAGTGATGTGGTCGTTGGGTTTGATGTCACATAGTGAGAATTTGTTGTAAAATGGTTTTGGTAACTTGATGTTCCAAGTCATGGAAAACTTGTATTCAAAACATTGTGTTAAAAAACCTATTGACACCTAAAACTACAAACCTAAACCCATTATTCAAAAATTTATTAAAATACGTAAACTCTTGTTATACCCCTCTCAGCCTATATAATACATTGCAAAACATTATAAATACAACCCACGGACTTAACCGCAGCAAAACCACGTGGGATAAGACAACGGGGACTGTATTCATGTGAGGAGGCAAAGTCTTATCATTAACCGGGAGGAGCTCGTAGTAGACTGTAGCAGCTATCGTGTCAAGTTGTGACATGTGAACAAGAGGGAAGTAACTGCATATTTTAGTGTAACCGCAGCAACTAAACCCGACAGGGAATGAAACCGTCGGGCAAAGAATGTGCCATGTGAGTAGCATGATTACTGCGACGTTAAGGATAGCCACCAGGTGTCTAACAATGGTTAGACCCCAACTGTTCACATGCTAACAATTAACTGCTTTGTGCTTTTATCTGACCGCCAACAGTTCATCATTAACCCAAAGTCTGATCTGGGCTTTTAGTTACATTTTATTCTAAATTTAATTGAAAGACCATGCATGTTATCCCTAGGTGGAAAAACATAACTAGACCAAACCTTTGTGACCAAAATTAGAAGCCATTCATGCCAAGTTTAGTCCAAAGGAATTTGAATGAACCTACTGAGCCTATAAATTCATCCTTTTACTCATGAAGAAGGGGGAGAGTGATTTTTGAGTTTTGTATGCAGATTCTGGACGATATAGGTTGTTTTGTTTTCAATGTAACAGGAGCATCAAGAGTCGGAATTGGGAACCGTGATAGATGTTGGAAAGTTGGTTCAAAGAGATTTCATATGACAATGAGTAGAATTTCCTACGTGCACATTCAATTTGGTCAATTTCCTATGTAATCAACCCCTTCAGAATCAATCCTAATAAAGTGGTCGCCCATCTTTAAAGCGGACTCAAAGACGTAGTCCCTCAGGGACAAACTCTGTAATCAATCTTGTTCTCTAGTATCACTGTGTCTTTGTTGTTTTCACTTTTGTTTTTCATCTTACTTATGTTTTATCAATTGTCATAAAGTCTTTCTTCTCAAGCATTTCTCACAGTTTCAACACTTTAAGTTAACATTCATTTCACTATTGGCATAATCAATTCTACTTCGGTTTTAAAATATGATCATTTCAGATCAAGTTGGCTACAAGGACAAAAAGAAGATTTCATCATTCGGTGGGATGTTGTGCATTTGAGCTCAATGGCATGCCTATAACAAAAAACATGAACTTCCTTCCTTTGGGATCATATAGTATTCTTTTGGGCATCGATTAGTTTTTTATTCATAGGACCAAGGTATATTTGTATGACAAGGCCATTGAGTGCCTTTATGACACTACAGAAAAGAGATTCTTGTAGGGAAAGTAGAAGTTTACATTAGTAAGGATGATTACAGTTATGCAAGCTAGGCATATTCACAAAAAAGTATGTGTATTTTTTGCAGTACATGTTTCCAATGACAAAGGTTCAATGGATGATAAGGATGGTGAAGTCCTAAGGAGGTATCCTATCTTACAATAGTTTTAGGATCTATTTCGTTTAGAGATTCCAGAGCTTCCACCTCATAGGGAGGTGGATTTATCTATTGATTTGATACCAAGAGTAGCACCAAAAATCTAAGCCACCATATAGAATGAGTAGTCTAGAGTTGGTGGAACTGAAGTTGAGGCTTAAAAGAGATGTTTGATAAGGGATACCTAAGGCTAAGTGTGTCTCCTTGGGGTGGACCAGTGTTGTTTGTAAAGAAGAAGAATGGTACTAAAATATTGTGCATTGACTACAGGAAGTTGAATAAGGTGAATATCAAGAATAGGTACCCATTTCCTCATAATGATAATTTGTTTGATCAGTTGAAGGGAGCAACAATATTTTCAAACATTGGTTTGAGATCGGGATATCATCAAGTGCACATCAAACAAGAATACATCTAGAAGATTGCATTTCGTATCAGATATGGGCATTATGAGTTTTTGGTGGTTCCTTTCGGTCTTACCAATGCTCCCACCACCTTCATATGTTTGATGAACAATTTGTTGCACCCTTATCTAGATAATTTTGTCATAGTATTTATTAATGATATATTGGACTATTTGAAGAATGAGTAAGGTAGTGGTATTGATATTGTTGAGAGAGAATAATTTTCATGCCAAGCTCAGCAAGTGTAGCTTCTTTGAGTCTCAAATTCATTACTTGAGACATGTTGCTTCTAAGGATAAGATAACAGTGGATCCAAAAGAGATTAAGGCTATAATGGAGTGGAAAACTCCAATGAATGTGGATGAGCTCAGATCATTCATGTGACTAGTGGGATATTACAAGAGGTTTATTAGGAACTTATCTAATATTGTCTATCCATTACATCCTTGTAGAGGAAGGGAAAGAAGTTTGAATGGACTGATGAGTATGTAGTCATTTTTATCAGTTGAAGATATTTCTTACTAATACTCTAGTTTTGAGGATTGTACATCCTGATAAGGAGTTTGTGGTTTTCACATATGCAGGTAAGAAAGGACTTAGTGGAGTCCTAATGCAAGAAGGGAAGGTGGTTTTCTATGAATCAATCAAGTTGAATGAACGTTAGTAGAATAATGTGACTCATGATATTGAGTTAGCGGTGATTATTCATGCATTGAAGATGTGGAGACATTATCTCCTTGGTAGGAGGTTCATCTTAATGAGTGATCATAGTGGCATGAGGTACTTGTTTGACCAACCTAATCTGAACGGAAGGAAATCTAGATGATTTGATACTCTCAGTGAGTTTGACTTTGAAATCAAGTATATAAAAGGAGAGGAGAACTGGGTTACAGATTCTCTTTGAAGGAGAGTACGAATGAATCATATTTCATTCGTGAGATCTTATCAGACAAATTCACAGGACTGGATCTTACATGCAGGGCAACAGGATGAGAGGTACCAGTAGCTGAAGTAGATATTGTAGCTCAAGGTGAAGCTAATAAGGATGATGAGTATCACCTCACAGCAGATGCCTTGGTTAGATTCAAGAGCAAGATCTATGTGCATGATAGTAGTGAATTGAAGAAGTTTATTTTGAAAGAGTTTCATGTCAAACAATATTCATGCCACCCAGGATACCATAAGACTTTGACAGCTATCAAGAAGTTATACTACTGGCTGAATTTGAAGAAAGAGGTGGTTGAGTTTGTTACTAAATGTTTGAAATATCAATAGGTGAAATTTGAATGCAAGCATCTAGTTAGTTTTTTGTATCCTATTCTGAATCCAAAATGGAAATGAGAGGTCATTTCCAAGGAATTCATTACAGGTTTTCCTAGGACATAAAGAAAACATGATTCCATCATAGTTGTGGTTGACAGGTTGAGAAAGGTAGCTCATTTCATTGCAGTGAAGTCTATTAATTCAGCTAGTGAATTGGCCCATATCTTAATTAAGGATATATTAAGGTTTTATGGAGTTTCCAAGAGGATTATATCATATAGAGATTCCAAGTTTTGGAAGGAATTGTTTGCAAGCTTGGGGATAGAGCTATCTCTTAGTACAACTTATCATCCATAGACAAAGAGGATTAATAGGATCATTTGAGGATATGTTGAGGATGTATGTCACGAATCAGCAAAGGAATTAAGAGGAGTATATTTCACTGGTGGAGTTTTCTTATGATAATAGGTATCAGGAATCCTCGAAGATGAGTCCATTTGAGGCTTTCTGAGGGAGTATTTGTAATACTCCTACCAGTTGGAGCAATCCAGTGAGTAGGGTGCTTATTGGACTGCATATGTTGAGAGAGATGGAACAAGAGATGCAAGTTTTCAAGAAAAATTTGAAGGTAGTATATGATAGGAAAAAGAGCTATGTAGATTAACATAGAGCATTCAAGGATTTTTAGGTTCGAGAGCATGTGTACTTTCATATCAGGCCCAAGAAGAGACCCTTGAATATAGGGTCATGTGCCAAGTTGGCACCTCGATATTGTGGACCTTCTGAGATCCTTGATAACACTGGACCAGTGGCATACAAATGTACAGTGCCTCCATAAGTGAAAGTACATTATTTTTTCCACATTTCATTGCTTAAAAGGTATATACGACATGTTTATCATGTGATTTATTGGTCTACGTTACAGTTGGAACCATAAGGAGAGTTCCAACCAAATCCTCAATGCATATTGCAGCGGAGGAAGCTCATGCTCTGGAACCGAGAAATAGAGAAACTTATAGTGCAATGGAAGCACTTTGGGTCTATTGATGCTACATGAGAGATGGGTGAACAAATGTGGGTTGTATATCCTTCTTTATTTGCTGGTTAAAGCAAATGTACTTAGTTTATATATATATATATATATATATATATATATATATATATATATATATATATATATATATATATATATATATATATATATATATATATATATATATATATATATATATATATATAAACTAAGTACATTTGTTTTAACCAACAAATAAAGAAGGATATAATGCCCAAGAAGGATATGTGTGTGTGTGTGATTGTAAATACTGCATCAAGTTGTGTTTTTAAAGCTCTAATAAGCATTATGTTTGTAAATACTACATTGAGATTTGTTTATAAGGCTCCATAGGCAGTCTGTTTGTCATGTTTCAAAAAGTTTTCATTGTTATAAGATTAATAAGAACACTAAGGATGGTGTTCCCCGAATGGGGAGGGGTTTGTAACAGCCTCGAGTTACATTTCCATGTAATAAAAGGATATTATAAAAGGAAAAAAAAGGGTCATGTGACATGTATTAAAAGTTGAATGAAGGGGAAAACCATTACATTGGGCATCACTTATGGTTATTTATTTATTCATTATGGAAATTGGTATTCAAAAAAGCAAAAGGGAAATAAATGGAAGTTAATTCAAGAAATAAAGAAAAATAAGAGAAATCGAAGATGAAGAGACAAGAATATGCATGCAAGGTAAATTGAAGAAAAAGGAAAATAAAAATAAAATAAAAGGAGAGAGAACATTTTAACACTCTCTTAGACATTCTAACATTCACTTGGACAAGAAGAGGAAAAATAAGAGAGAACGTTCTAACACTCTCTTGGACATTCCAGCATTCACTTGGATAGGGAGAGGAAAAAGAAGAGAGAACAATTGTAGCTAGAGTAGAAAGCACTTGGATACAATCGAAACACAAGAAAGAAAGGAAAATCAAGGCAACGTAAGAGGAATTTGGACAATAGTAGGCAAGGGTAGAAATCAAGAAGGAAAAGAGCAATCAATAGAAGGACTTTATAGGTAACAATTTTCATGTGTGATTATCTTGCTAGGATTTCAATGCATGGTTCTTGTCATTTGCATGGGATTTTCCTAGATTGGTAGTGGTGTACAACCTTTCCTATGCCATTTCCTGGATAGCCATGAGGTAGTGGGTTCCCTATTTGGTTGAGCTTTGGATTGTCAGTATATTTTGGATCCTGTAGAGGTGGTCTCAGGAAAATCTCAAGGGTTGAGGATGGAGATGGTTTTCTCTGTGAATCTCTTGATAGGTTGGTGGAAACAGGAAATTTCCTCATGGTATGGTAAATAAATGTTAAGGCATCCAAGCTTGTATTGGTTTTGGTGATATCTAGACTGGTTTAGGTGAAATCACTATGTCTTGAGGGTAGAGGTGGTCTAATTTCTAGATTCACTGTTTCGTTATGTTTTGGTTTATCCCATGAGATCCCAGGATAAAGCTTGGAATATGGCATGAGGGTGATTGGTTGAAAGAAAAAATTGGTTCAACCTAATCTATGGTCAAGTGGTACGTGGAAGTCCCAGGCTTGGTTGGAATTAGGCATATGTTATTATATGTTATTCTTTAATGAGATAAATGATCACATGTTTGGTTTTAATGTGTTATTTTATCATTGGTTTTTCATGGTTTCATTCTGGTTAAATGTTGGTTACATGCATGGTATATTTCTGACTATATGATGTGCTTTGATTATTGACCTTGCTCATGTTTTTGACAAGTTATTGAATAGTTTATATTAATGCATGAGATTATATGAGTTTTATACAACTAGCATGAGAGGAAAGTGAGCCTTATTGATGAAACTAATGAAATAGTGAACATATATGCATTCATGACTTATAGGTACTGTAACCATGGTCCTCCCACATTCACCCAAGTTAACCAGTCTGCTAGGGTAAACATGTGATGAGAGGCTACTATGATGTGATTCAACTCCCCATGTATAGTTAAGGAAGTGGAACCGACAAAAAAAACCATTGTGGCCTTCCACACATGCTATAGAACCATCAGGAGCCAAGCAACTCCTCCAGGTGACCAACCCCTAAGACAAATTGGCATTTCACTAATATGGACCCACAACCACTCCAATGATAAGCCATGCATGCGACTGAGGCCTTCCAGTCGCTCCCATAGCAAGGAATGCAATCGACTGTTGACTTTGTCAACTACATCTGAGCTAATGACCTTAGATTTAGCGCAACATTTTTAGGGCTAGGACTCAGTCTACTTCACAAAACTTCATAAATGATAAATAACATTGAGGCAAGATTACTAGTGAAAACATTTGATCAATGAATTCACTTGACCGCTACTATCCATTACACAAATTTCATCAAACATATCACAAATATGTAATCTACAGGTCATAACAACAAATCTGAGCATAGGGGTATCATACTTGTCTGAGATTTGTAAGGAAGCATTGACACCTTATCACAATAGTTTCATTATCATCTATATGGTCATATATTCATTCTTCATTCTTTTTCTAATCAAAACATGACAAGAGCCATACATCAAGTCTATCATAAAACATCCTCTTAACCAGCGTATATTCAACAGAAATAACAAAGATATAACAGCCATAAAAACCACATATGAACAAGTATATTTACACATCAAATACAATAGGAAAGGAGCTCTTATTAATGTATTTAAAATGCAATAAGTTCTGGGACTTCCATGTACCATCCGACCTTATATTAGCTGAACCAAATATTTCTTTCAACTAATCACCCCCATTCCATATTCCAAGCATGTATGTGGGATCTCATGGAACCATTCAAACAAAGTCAAACCAAGTAACAGAGGGAAAGCCACCTCAACCCTCAACCATTAATTCCACCTCATAGTCATACATCACTAACCATCACCAGATTGGTCTCTACCTAATTTTTCCAAGCCTTCCGAGTTTTTTTTCTAACCAAGGCTTCTAGGACTAGTAAATCAACCCACATTTGATGTCGAGCTTTTAGAGAATTTGTACAGCCAAAGATCCCAAGACTAGTAACTCAACCCACAACCATAAATAACATTAGAACCAACTAGAAAACAAATATAAATACCCCCACAAAACCATGGCTATCTAGGAAATGGAAAGGCTGGGCAAATCCACCGTCAATTTGGGCATTCATCCATCCCAATGACATATCATAATCAAGAAGCCACATGCATGTGCCATCCATGGCAAAACTAGCAAGGAAATCATACATGCAAATTGGTAACTTCAAGAAAACCCCGTTATCATTGTTGATCCCAATGTCCTTTTCTACTTTCCTTCTCTTCCTTTTCCTTCTTGCTCCAAATGCCAAGTATTCTATACTCCTCCGAGAGTTCTCCAAGAAAAATCTAATTGTCCAAGATTATGAAAGAGAGAGAGTAGAATAGATAGCTCCAAGCTAAACCTGAGAAAATTCTATCAACTGATCTTCAAAAGCCTTTGTATTAATGAGGCCTCTAATTTTTTTAATTTTCCATTATTTTCCTTTATTTTCCTCCTCACATAAAACCTATGATCTTTCACCTTCCTTTTCTCCTTTTTTCATATATTTTTACAAATAAAATGCCAATAAATGCCTCATGCCTTTCCAAACCCTTTGCCATTTCCTTTGCCAATTTCCATAGCCATTAATTAATCACAAGTGATCCCCATCACTTATGTGTTTTCCCAACATTAGCTTGGAATACATCTCTAATGATCTTGGTTATTATTTTTCCTTTATTAACTTTATTACATGGATTTCTTACCAGGGTTGTTGCAGAACCCTCAACCTTGGGGGAACGTTGTCCTCGATGTTCAATGACACTTACAACCAATAAGACTACTGAAAAGAAAAACATACTAACCTAGCTCATTGCATTGTTTACAATAATCAACCTATTGAGAAGAAAACCAACATAAAAAAGATGACAATCACAATGACATGACAACCATAATGAAATGACACCCATATCGCTTAATGAAGCTTTATAACTCTCAAGGTGGTATTTACATACATATATGTGTATACATATACCAAAACATCACATCAAAACATATGCCAAAAACATTCACTCAACTAGTGAATAAAGAAGGATACATAGTTTGCATCTAATCTTCCATCTCCCATGTAGCTTCATCGGTCCCAAAATTCTTCCATTGCACATTAACCTGCTTAATTACTTGATTCCACAGCATGACCATCTTTCTCTGCAAAATGCATTGAGGTTTCGTCTAGAATTCTCCTTTTGGTTCCACCTATAACATAGACCAGTCAATCACATGATCAACATTTCTAGTATACTTCTTAAGTAATCACACATGAAAAACATCATGGACTTTCACTGTCAGGGGCAGTGCAAGTTGATAGGCTACTAGTCGAATCCTTTGAAGAATCCTGAAAGATCCAACTAACCAAGATGCAAACTTAGCACATGATCTAATCCTTAAGGAGCTCTTCTTGGTCTTGATGTGCAAGTACACTTGTTCCCCAACTCGAAACTCCTGTGATCTGCATAACATTTCTTTTTATCATGTGTTTCCTTCAAATTATTCTTGGTTACATTCATTTCATGTTCCATCTTTTCCAACATGTGCGATCCAATAAACACCATGTCCAATGGATCACTCCAACTGATGGGAGTATTACAACTTCATCAATACCATGCCTCATACAGATCCATCCTCAAATATTCTTGGTACCCATTATTGTAATTAAACTCGACCAGTGGAAGATACTCTTCCCCCACCTTCATTTTTGGTGCATCACATACATATTTAACATGTTCTCCAATATCTTGTTGACCCTCTCTTTCTGTCCATCTGTCTGAAGATGATAACCGGTACTGAAGGCCAACTCTATACCCAAACCAACAAATAACTCTTTCAAGAATCAAGAGGTGAACTTGCAATCCATGTCTAACACAATCTTCTTCAGGACAACATGCAACCTCACTACGTCTCTGATGAAGATAGGTGCTACTTCATTAGATGAATATGTAGACTTTACTGGAATGAAGTGTATTACCTTTGTCAACCTATCAACCATGACCATAATAGAATTATTCTTTCTAGATGCCCTCAACAAACTTGTAATGAAGTCCACAAAAATAACCTCCCATTTCCACTTTGGAATTGTAATAGACTAAAGTAATCCACCTGGATTCTTACACTCTACTTTCACTTGCTAACAGTCCAAACTTCTAGCCACAAACTTTTCCACTTTCCTCTTTAGTTTTAGCCAATAATAAAACTTCATCACTATTGTCAACATGTTTTGATATCCTGGATGTCCTGAATATGGATTATCTTAAAATTCCCTCAAGATAAGCTTTTTGAGCTCACTATTATCTGGAACATATATCATGTCCCTAAATCTTACCAATTCGTTTGTTGTGACACGATAGTCCCCATTCAGATCACCTGTACCCTCATAGAACCTGTGCATAAGCTCCCTATACCTATCATCTTGCTGACCTACCCACAAGATCTGATCTTGTAAATCTGTCCCATAAGAACTCATAGTTGTTATGTGATTTACCTTTATCTACCTACTAAGATCATTTGCAACCATGTTCTCTTCACCTTTAATATACTTGAACTCAAAGTCAAACTCACTGATCGTTGCCGACCATCTAGCTTATCTAGTATTCAGATTTCAGTTGTCAAATAGATACCTCAATCCACTGTGATCACTTATCAAGATGAACCACCTGCCAAGAAAATAGTGCCTCCATATCTTCAAATCATGGATGATCATTGCCAACTCAAGATCATGTGTTGGAGAATTTTTCTCATGCCCATTAAGTTTCCTTGATTCATAGCGTACTACCTATCCTTCCTACATAGGGACTCCACCAAGTCCTCTGTTGCAAGCATCTTTGCACACCACAAACTCTTTGTTTGTATCTACAATCTTTAAAAATGTAGCATTTGTCAACAGCTACTTCAACTACTCAAAACTATCTGCACATTCCTTTATCCATTCAAATTTCTTACCTTTCCTTTGCAACAGTGTAATGGGATAAGAAATCTGTGAGAAGTTCCTGATGAACCACTTGTAATAGCCTACTAACCCCATGAATGATCTTAACTCATCCACATTCCTAGGAGTTTCCCACTCCATGATAGCCTTTATCTTTTCTAGATCCACTATTATGCCTTCCTTGGAAACCACATGCCCCAATTAGTGTACCCATGTCTGAAATAAACCGTATTCGATAAGTTTGGCATACAATTGATGCTCTCTTAGCAATCTCCATATTGTTGCTAGGTTTTCGGCATGCTCTTCCTCATTTTTAGATTATACCAATATATCATCAATGAATACAATAAAAAACTTGTCTAGATAAGGGTGCACACATTATTCATCAAGCACATAAAAGTAGCTAGAGAATTATTCAAACCCAATTGAACTACAAGAAACTCATAATGCCCATACCTGGTCTAGAAAGAAATCTTGTGTATTTCCTCTTCCTTAATGTGTACCTAATGATATTTTAATCTCAAGTCAACCTTTGAGAACATTGTTGATCCCTTAATTTGATCAAACAAATCATCAATCCTCGATAACAGATACTTGTTCTTGATGACCACTTTGTTCAAATGCCTGTAATCAATGCATAACCTAAAAGTACCATCCTTCTTCTTCACATAAAACACTGGTGCACACCAAGGCGATATACTTGGCGTAATATATCCCTTGTTAAGAATCTCCTTCAAATTCAACTTCAACTCCACCAACTCTAGTGTGCTTATGTTGTAAGGTGCCTTTGATGTTGGCGCTACCCCTGGTACCAACTCAATAGAAAATTCCACTTCACTGTGAGGAGGAAACTCTAAAATCTTGGTTGGAAACACATCCTGAAACTACTGTAGAACTAGGTACCTACTCAAGACATCTATATCCTAAACTTCCTTACCTTTGTCACTAGAAATATGCACTACAAATAACAAACACCCTTTTCTACAATAATGCTTCACCTACATAGATGTCACCATTCTAACTCATGTTTCCTTCTTCTTACCATGCAAGTCTCTTTGTTCCCCATTGTCGTCTAGACACTCAATATCCTTGTCATAACAATCCACCTTGGTCCTATGAAAATACAACTAGTCCATGCCCAACAACATACTATATGATCTCAACAACAATACATTCAATTTTGTTGATGTAGGCATACCATTCAACTTAAATGCACAAGCTCTTACCCAATGATGCACTCTCTTCTTTGTACTTGTAGCCAACTGCACTAACCAAGATTATGCATGCACTTCTTTATTGAAACCACACATATCCACCAGTTTAGGATTAAGATAACTATAACTAGATTCAGGTTCAATCAAAATAGAAACAACTTGATCACAAAGCTTACTATCCATATCGATAATAAATTCCTGTTGATTTGCCTACGTGTTATCTAGCGTTGCATAAATCCAAGGAATACTCTGTCCAACATCTCCCATTGTTTGTGCCTCCTACGCATTGTAGATCTATAGTCTACCACCCTGATGTTGTGGACAATATCTCCTGTGATTCTCTCCTCCACAAATCCAAAACTACAAAGGCTTCCAACCTGCACCATCATTCTGCTACTCAAACGGAAATCCCTATCCTCTATCAGATGCATTGAACTTCTTAGGTGGTGATGAATTCTCTTTGTTACTTCTATCTTGAGGTTTGGTTCACTTCTTGTCACATTTTCCTTTATTCTTTGCATTTCCTTTCCAAACCAACTTAGACTCATATTTTCACTTTGATTCTTCATAACAATCCTTTAGCTTCTGGATGGCCTCCTCTAATGATCTAGGATCATCAAACTAAATCTTGTCCTTTAATGCTACCAGAAACCCATTAATGAATCTCTAGATCTTGGCCTTCTCCTCCTTGCCATAATGTACATACCTCAATAACTCCAAGAATCTGCTAGTGTATTCCTTATCAGTCATAGATCCCATCTTTAACTCATATAAGTATTTTTCCCTTTTGTCATAGTATCTCTCTGATAGATAATTATTCCTAAATAGTCTCTCAAACTCACTCCAAATCAAGTCATCTTCATAAATACCTCTAACATTATTTACATGTTCCCACCAAATGTTCGCTTTACCTTTAAGACTAAATATAGTTATTTTGGCCTTCATGCTCTCTGAGTAATCATGCAATCTGAAGAACTTGTTCATCTGAAGAAACCATGCTTCTATGTCATGTGACTTCTTTATTTCTCCATCAAATTTATGTTTCTTTTCTTTCTTGAACTCATCCATAAAATATCCCTTGTCACTCCACCTATAAGGATGATAGTGATGATGACCATGATGCCTAACTAAACCAGAACTAGAGTAAATCCCATGTCCACTACCTCGTCTATCATGTGTATCCAAGAATCTTCCATCTATGACTATGTCATCTGTATCCAACCTGTGCCCACCATGTGAAATTCTATCATGTGCTCCATTAGCCTTATCCTCCTATCCAAGATTGATTCTAAGTGGTCCTTGCCTTTGCATGTCTAACAAGCTCTAAAGAATCACCGTGTTGAACTATGCTTGTTTCTCATGTGCCATAGAAAGTCTCTCTTTTGATTAAATGATTCATTTATTGGCTTATTTGCAACTCCTTATTTATATCTTCAAACTTCTTAGAGTGTCTGCTATGTCAGGAGAATATCCCTCACCATGTTGCTCATCTAATTTATAGGGATAATCTCATGAGTTGTATTCTACCATATTGATACTCATGTTTGTTCTTCAATTCCTATAAGGTATATCATGTCAGCTAAACCATATTATAAATAAACCAATGTACTTCAATTTAGTTCAGGGGAGGATATCTCATCAACAATACCAACCAGATTAGTGCAATACATATATATATATATATATATACATATATACATATATATATATATACATATATATATATATATATATATATATATATATATATATATATATATATATATATATATATACATAATCATTTCAACATTTTATCATCATTTCAATCATTATCCATTCATCAATGCATGACCATACCAACCACATACCATGACCTCATGCATGAAAACTATCACCATTTTAATGTATTGATAACAACATATAAACATTGATATGCATGACCAATGCATAACTGACATGCACTCATGATGACCACATCCAATAACAACACCAACAATTTTTCACATGGAAACACCACTACAACTATGATCGATGCCATGCATATACAACAAGCACATAGGCCACAAGCATTAGGAACACATATGCAACCTACATGTATGCATGACCAACACACACAACCCATCTAGTCCAAGGGGTGAACCATGCTCTGATACCACTCTGTAACCACCCTCCTCCCACATTTACCCAAGTTAACCAGGCCACTGGGATAAACAAGTGACGAGAGATTAATATGATGTCACTTAACTCCCCATGTATAGTTAAGGAAGTGGAACTGACAAAAAAAAAACATTTTGACCTTCGACGCATGCTATAGAACCTTCAATAGCCAACCAACCCTTCCAAGTGACCAACCCTTGTGACAACTTGACATTTCACTGATCTAGACCCCTAGCCACTCCCATGACAAGCCATGCATGTGAATGAGGCCTTCTATTTGCTCCCAGAGCAAAGAATGCTAGTGACTATGGAATTTTTCAACTAGTTCTGAGCCAACGACCTTGAATTTTGTGCCACTTTTCAGGGCTATGACTCAAGCCACTGCCCAAAACTTCATGAAAAAATTAGAAATAATAAATAACATTGAAACAATATTACTAATGCAAACATTTGATCAATGAATTTCCTGGAACCCTACTAGCCATGATAGGCATTTCGTCCAACATATCCAAAATATGTAATCTATAGCTCATAACAACAAATCTGAGCATAAGGGTCTCATACTTATCTGAGATTCATAAGGAAGGATTGATGACTTATCACAATAGTTTCATTATCATCTATTAGGTCATATATTCATTTTTCATTATTTGTCTAATCAAAACATGATGAGAGCCATGATACATCAATTCTATCACAAAACATCCTCTTAACCAACATATATTCAACATAAATAACAAATATATGAAAACCATAAAAACCAAATATGAACAAATATATTTACCCATCAAATACAAGAGGAAATGAGCTCTTATTAACATATGTAGAATGCAACTAGGTCTAGGACTTCCACGTACCACCCAACCATAGATTGGCTGAACTAAATCTTTCTTTCAGCTAATCGCCCTTGTTCCATATTCCAAGCGTGAACATGGGCTCTCATGGAACAATTCAAACAAAACTAAACAAGGGCTACTAGAGGTCAAGCCACCTCAACCCTCAACTAGTGGTTCCACCTCACAGTCAAACATCACTAACCATCACCTGATTATTCTCTGCCCAATTTGTTCAGTGCTCTATATCATTTGTCCAACTTGGGATTTCAGGACTAGTAACTCCACCCATAACTTCTACCAAGATTCCAGAGCATTTGTCCAACTACGGCTTCCTAGACCAGTAACTCATCCAATAGCCATAAGGAACATGAGAAACAACCAAAAAAAAAGAAAAAGAAACCCACAACACCATGACTATCTAGGAAATGGAAAGTCTAGGAAAATCCATTATCAATCCATGCATCCCTCCATGTCAATGACAAATAATAACCAAGAAACCACATGCATGTGCCATGCATGCCAAAACTAGAAAGGAAATAATACATGCAACTCGGTACCAATAAGCAAAACTCGTTCTAGTTGTTTATCCCAATGTCCTCTTGTGGTTTCTTACTCTTCCTTTGCCTTCTTGATCCAAATCCCAAGTATTTCATACTCCTCCACGAGTGATCCAAGAAAACTCTAAGTGTCCAAAAGTATGAGAGACACAAAAAGTAGGATAAACAAATCCAAGCTAGAATTGACAAAAGTCTGTCAACTGATCCTCATAATCCTTTTTATTAATGAGGGATCTAATTTTTTCAATTTTCCATTATTTTCCTTCATTTTCCTCCTCACATGCAACCTATGGCCTTTCACCTTACTTTTCTTCTATTTTCCATTATTTTCATAAATAAAATGCCAATAAATGCCTCATGCATATCCAAAGCCTTTGTAATTGTCTTTGCAAATTTTCATAGCCATTAATTAATCACAAGTGACACCCACCACTTATGTTTTTACACATCATTTAGCTTGGAATATGTGTTCCATGACCTTGGTTATTTTTTTCCTTTATTAACTTTATTACATGGATTTTTATCCAGAGTTCTTACAATTACAATGTTTACAAAGTCTTTGTACAAATTATTATCATGTATTTGACAAGATTGAGCAGGAATAGAGCTAGGAATTTAGAAGGAAAACTCCTACAGGTGGTTGAAAGAGTTCTCAAAAGTTTGGAGCAGATCTTGGAAGTTAGCTTGTAAGCTAGCTCCAAAAATTTGGAACAAGGCTTCTGGTTGCACTCTCTTAATTGAGAAAACTCAGTTGTAGCTACATGAAGGACAGATTTTCCATGTTGCTGAAAACCTCTAGTCGCACTCACAAGAATGTACATGTGTAGTTGGGTTGTAAAGTTAGGTTTAAAGTGGTTCCGGATTAGAGAAAAGGTCACCAGTGGAACTTGTTGGACATCTGGATGATTATGTGTCTCTAAGTCATGTAGTAAGGTTTTGACAAGTGGACCCCATTTCCACAACTCAATCTTGGACGTTGGGTCATGCATAGTAATGCTCAGATCATGTTTACCTTTATGAGCTTGTAAATAGAGGTAAATGTAGGGTGGGGTATTACAATAATATACCAAACAACTATACCGGAAGGGTTTTCATTACAAAAAAGTGATTCCAATTTAACCGAGTGGAAAATAATGAAGCCCTTTTTTTCCAAGTCAAGTCTTAAATGAAAACCTTAAGGGTCTAAAAGTTGCAAACCTCTTTACAACAAGAGCGAGAAGGAAACCAGGATTCCATTGTAAGTGGTTAGCCTTCGAACTTAGTTAAAACCTATAAGCGGTTGAGATTTTGGTAAGAACTTGGTTAAAGATGAAAAAGTAAAGCCAGCATGTCGGAGCACGTCATTAGTCAAATATCTTGTTCATAGGTAGAAACCATACCTCTAAGGATTTCATACAAAACAAAATAAAATTATCAGTTGTGTAAGTAAGAAATGAGAGATTATAAGTCTAACTGAGAAATAATTTAAAATTATCACTTACTTGTAACTTTGCAGAACCCTAATGAATCTGGTGCCATGCTAAGGAAATAGAAATCAAACATTTAGATGGAAAGAAGGAATTATGAATGAACTATTAACCAATAATATTGGATAGAACCGAAGCATGAGAGGGATTCTCTTATTATATTAATAGAGTTGGAGGCCACACAAACTCCTCATCTCTGGCAGAATAGTCCAGCTCATAAGTTTTGGAGCCTTAAAGAAAGATTTATCCATTAAAAGTATAACCCCAAACTTCATACAACCAGTAATTACAAGTACCAATATGAAAGGATAAAAATTTACCCTTTTCGTTGTTGCAGGAACATGACCATGAACAACTTTATAAAGGGTTTGAATGCCTATTGTAGAGGTCAATTAGAAATATGAAAAGTTACAAATGAAAATTGTGAATGCGATGGAGCAAGGGAGTAGTGGCCCAAAATGAACCTCAATCAATCATGGTTGTTAGATCATAAACCTAATGAACTAGGGATGGATCTATCAAAACCTATACATTTCTAGGAAAAGACATGTCTCTATGATGTGTAGTCTAGAACCTGATAGCTAGGATGTCGAGAAGGTTCGTCATAATAGTCTAAATTCTGATGAATGTGCTAGCCACAGTAACTAGGAAAAAATTATAAAGGTTGAGACCCTTAGGTTGTGTAAAATTTTATAAACATAATACATAATGAGCCATGTAAAGTTAAACAAACTTAACATATACAATAGCAGGTTGTGACCATCAAACTAAACGAAAGTATTCAGTGGAAAGAACCCAAGTTTTACCACTCTTCAATATGCATAATGTGTGATATAGTTGTTCTAACTATGACTATAATTGGTATGCACAATAACAAGAATAAAAGGGCATTAACATTTGAAATACAATAATATATATATATATATATATAGATATATATATATAGAGAGAGAGAGAGAGAGAGAGAGAGAGAGAGAGAGAGAGAGAGAGAGAGAGAGAGAGAGAGAGAGAGAGAGATATTTTATTTATGGCTTATATTAAATTACTTTATTATTACGTTGTAAGGCATTCCCTCTAGGAAGAACTCCCCCAACTACCACTGTAAGGCATTCCCTCTAGGAAGAACTCCCCCAACTACCACTCTATACCCTTGTGCACTCTCAGATCCAATCTTAGACGATTGAAAGTTTTTCCACCACTAGATCCCACTTCTTTAACTGTCAACTAAATCTTGATTTGTGCAAATGTTCACCTCGCTGATCTTTATTGTAACTCATGAACATATTGCAAGTAATTCGTTGACCTTTCCCTCATTCTGTTCTCCTCATCCACAATGCTCCTATGGTTTTTCCCTCTTAGATGTTACTCAAGCATCTCTTTAGTTTATTTCCATGAATTCCTTTGGAAATGATGAGGAATTTGGGGCCCCATTTTTCATTTAGTTTGTAGGATGTGTTGTGTAGGATTATTTATGGATCTATCGGAGATATACTTTTCATGTCCAAATTGTTGTGAAGTTTGTTGTATAACTTGTGTATTTTTTATACTTCCATTTTTTTAAGACAACATTGTTTAATCATATCTATGTAGCCTGTAACAATGGACTACAAGAAATTAAGTGCTACAGAAAAGGAGGCCAGCAGTGTTCCTCAATAGAATATTTTTTTGAAGACAATAGATAAATAATTTAATGAGTTCCTACTCTAGTTTTTCATATGCTTCATCTCGGATAGCAGGTGCAGTTTAATATAGTTCAAACATTTTCAATGAATTTTTCTTCAGTGGGACCTTTAGTGTTGATGACCCTCAATGAAGTAAGAAATGGATCACGATAAGACATTAAAAAGTCATCATTTACCATCCAATATGTTAAAAAAAAACCAAAAAAATAGTATTCATATGTCAAATTCTAGGACTCGATGTGACCAACATTTAGAAATTCTAATTCAATTCAAACACTCTAAAAATGCCTACAAAAGAGATGAGAATCCATGAACTAAAAATTTTACCAGGAATCCATGACTAACATAATGCCTATATTGTTCATAATCCTTCCTATATTATTTGTTGTAGTGTTCTGTCATGTAGGAAGTGCTTCTGCAACTCCAGGGCAATACATCCAGTTCTCATATTTTCAGTTTTTTGGTAAGCAATTTCTTCTTCTTTTATGGGTCACTGTTTATTTCATAATGTTATATCAAAATTTGGGTTTTTAGTTTCATTTTTTAATTATTACTATTTTACTTCAATTTTTTTGGTTTATTAATGCCCATCATATATAAGCGTATACACCCTCTCGTAATCTAGAGAAGAGGGGACTATGGAGATTTTGGAAAAATTCAAGGCCAAGGCATGTCCACTCAATTAAAAGGTGGAAAATTATAACCAAATCAACTTCTAGTCATAGGCTCAAGTCGAGCATTTAGAAGAGTTTGGATGGAAAACTAGTTGACCACAACACACATATCTTAATTTTTTCTGCAAGAACCATCTTTCATTGGCGTAGTAAACCCACATTTGTTTTTATATTTTTACAAGGTCGGGTTGGAACCCAACTCGATGATATAGTTGAGGGACAAAAAAAAAAAACTCAATCAAAGCGACCTTCTCCACATGGTCAAGATGGAGGTCAAGCTATGGTCAACTCAAGTGAGTGGAGAAGGGCCATAATTTTGACAGCAATTTTTTTGCCGAAATTTGGCCAGAAAGTTTTCAAAAAATCCCACTTCTAAAGTGTTTGAATCAATTTTTTTTTAATAATGGAAATGGATTCAGCATCATCAAAAATCCCTAAGACACCCTCGTTAAATTATGATGTAACAAAGTGTCAGCATTAGTTGACTATCATCATCAAAGCCCTAGTTGAGTTCAGAAAGAAAAATAACAATGTGATAGATACCTAGAATGCCCTTGTACCCCCAAAAAAAAACATTGGTGCAGAGATAAAACCATATCAAACCGTCATATGTTTTTGGTTTAAACCAAATCATGAATGTTATTACAATTGTCTCAGTCTTATTCGTGTTTTTCTCTGCTACACCTGTCATCATAGTCCTATGTGCTCGGATATCATGTTGGGATAAGTAAGTTATCATAGAGGAGAAGAAATATCTAATAATAGTGAAGGTAAGAGAGAGTATAGTAAGATTCCTTATATGGACACCATCAATAAAAATTTCCAACAAAACGAGGGTGAAAAAAATGCCCAGAGAGTTCATTAAAATATCATAAAAACCAATCACCTCAACATAATGGTACATAGAGGTTTAGTATATGCTCTCAACCAAATCTTACTCTCTCTTTTCATAATACATACAATTTTAATTCAATATCTTTAACTGGGTATTCTTACTTTTACTATCAATATTACCACTTATTTCATGTGTGTGTGATCTCTTAATCTCTCTTTATTAGTATTTTTTACCATGTCCAATAATTCCTTTATGTTTTTCTTAACATGTATCAAGTTGCCTAATATATTTTAATCTACTTTAGTATGGATTATTATGTTGTTAATCTCTTTAGTTTGTGATGTGAGTGTACTATTTCTAATTACTTCATCTCTTTCCTCCCTATGATGAGAAACTTCATTATTCCCTTCCAATTTCTTTAATTTCAATTGTTGTGACTCTGGTTTAAGCCACATAAACTTTTTAAATCAATATCTTTACTCATTGTAATTTTCTAATATTTTGAGAAAACGACAAGTGAGTTGGAAAAATGTCATTTACCTTTTTATTAATTTTTATATCCATTTGGTTTGGTGGTTTTTTAATAGCATATCCCCAATTTTTTCTCCAGATCTAATTCATAAAACAAAACTATACATAGGGTTTCTCCTATTTAGTATCCCAACCTTCCCCTTCACAATGGGAAATATTGTGTATTCTTTCAAAGGAAGAATGTGGGATATCCCTAATAGATATAGCAGCTGAGGAAAATTTAGGTTGCCAAATGTAGTATAAGATGTCTTCAAGTGGAAGTGACCTTAAAAGGGTTGATGATTTACATTATCATGGATGGTACATGCTTGCCTTGGAAATAGTTGATGGTTTACATTATCGTGAATGGTACATGCATAAATAATGTAAGACACCCATTTAAGTTGTGTGATATATTATGATCACTATAAGAATTCATAATCTTGAAATCCCTTGTTTTTAAGGGAAATTGGAAAGCTTAAAAAGTAGTTCTTCTTTGTTAAAAATAGAAGTTTTGAAGTGAATTTGGGAAACTTGTAAAGCAATTCTTCTTTGTTGAAGTAGTTTCTTTGAGGAGAATTTATGAAGCTTGGAAGGCACTCTTTCATGTGCTATGCATGAATGTAATATTCCTTACACACCAATTTGGACTTGAAATATTTTGAATTTT
The DNA here is from genome assembly GCA_031772625.1 of Pinus tabuliformis. Taxonomy (NCBI): domain Eukaryota; kingdom Viridiplantae; phylum Streptophyta; class Pinopsida; order Pinales; family Pinaceae; genus Pinus; species Pinus tabuliformis. The sequence goes on from CM062816.1 coordinate 725,455,209, forward strand.
GGATATGGAAATTGTTCATCAACATCGATACCTAGCCAAGAGACTAAATAATAAATCAGTGTGTGATGGGTGAAAGGGGATCTATGGGATTCTTAACATTAAGTTTAACTTCTATGTGATTCTTAACATCAAGTGTTAACTTCTAGCTAAATTCCTCACCTCTAAGGTTAAATCCTTAGTCGGCCTTACGGAGTCCTTTTTCAAAGACTCTGCATCCTTTGTTGAAGAACTCAAAAGCATAAAACTGGAACCGGAGGATATTATGGTGAGTTTTGATGTAGTCTCCCTTTACACTTACATCCCTATAAAGGAAGCCATGGAGGTTATCAAGAGTCTCACGGATCCTGATACTGCTCTTTTAGTTGAGATCTGTCTCACTTCCACTTTTTTCAGCTTCGAAGGCGAGTTCTTTGAGCAGACCTGTGGTGTCGCCATGGGCACCCCCCTATCCCCTGTTGTTGCTAATCTTTTTGTGGAAGATTTTGAATCTAAAGATTTAGCCTCTGCCCGTCTCCTTCCCAAACTCTAGAAGAGATTTGTAGATGTCACTAATGTCATCTGGTCTCATGGCCAAAAAGAGTTGGATATCTTCTTCAAGCATCTTAACAGTCAATCATCTGCCATAAAATTCACCATGGAACAAGAAGTAGATGGTTGCCTCCCTTTCCTTGATATTCTAATTTTGAAGAATGTAGATGGTTCACTCTCCCATAAGGTATATCGGAAGAAAACTCACACTAAGCAATACCTTCATGCCAATTCCCATCATTTCCCAGCTCAGAAGTTGGGCATTCTCAACACCCTCGCTACTCGTGCCCTGAGAATCTCTGATGAAAAGAGCTTCGATGGAGAGAAATCCCATCTCCTTAATGTCTTTGTTGAAAACGGTTATAGCAGACACCTCGGTCAGAAAGCTTTCCTTAAAGCCTTCAAGAACTCGGTGGTCAAAAAAGAACCTAAAGATCGTATCCTGGGGGTCCATATGCCTTTTATCCAAGGGACCACTGATAAGATTGCTAGGATTCTTAAGAAGCATAATGTTCCCTTGACCTTCAGACCCCTTAAAACCATTCGTAATTCCCTCCGATCAGTAAAAGATCCCATCAACCCCAAGGACATGAAAGGTGTCTATATTATTCCTTGTTCATGCGAAACCCCCTACATATGTGACACTGGTCACTCTATTAACCAAAGGATTAATGAGCACACAACTGATCTAAAACATGGGAGAACCAAGTCCTCTACACTGGCGAAACATGCGGAGAAGACTAATCATCATGTTTGTATTGAGGAAGCCCAAGTGATTGCTAAGGTTGCGCATTTTCATCACCGGAAATTTAGGGAAGCTATTGAAATCGAAAAGAGGCCTTTAAATATCAAAAGGGATGATGGGTGGAATATAAGTAGTTGTTGGATCCCTACCCTTTCTTCCCAGTCACATCTCCCCTCTGCTTCGTTTCCCCCCCTCCCCCTCTATTAATAAGTTAAACTAAAAAAAAAATTCCCCCTTTCCTTTTTTGCCCTTATCCTAACTAACTGGTTTGTTTCTCTTTAGATAGCTGAACGAATTAATTTAAAAAGTTTCCCAAAAACCGTTAATGATATAATATTACTTTCTACAATTATTTAATAATATTTAATTTAAAGACAATGTTAAAACAATACTATTGACTCATATTAAACATTAATAATATTACCTTTGTCATAACTAACTAAATGAGTTAATATTATAAGATTACTATCTAGATTTATAATTGGAAGTTTATTACAATTATACTTAATATGATTATATTAAAACATTTATGAGTCGTTTTAAATAAATGTTAATATTATACATATCATTAAGATTGACTTGTAATAAATATTAATATTATACATTAAATTATGATTACCCTTGTAATCATAATTTGCGATCTTTTGCGGTCCTTCTGCGGCCTTCTGCGGACTGAATTATTTCCAGTTTATTTATATATGGTAAATAAACTATAAATCGATGAGAGTTTGCGATCTGGCGGCGGACTGGTATCTTCGACTGGTATTCTTCTGCGGCTCCAGGTATCTTCGAAAGTTATTGTGACAGGTAGAAAGAGTGTACGGCTCCGGCATTATCACTTCTACGCAGCTCCAGGTATCCTCTGCGGCTCCAGGTATCTTCTGCGGCTCCGGCATTATCACTTCTACGCGGCTCCAGGTATCTTCTGCGGCTCCGGCATCTCCGCGTATCTTCTGCGGCTCCAGGTATCTTCGAAAGTTATATCGGCATTATCACTTCTACGCGGCTCCAGGTATCTTCTGCGGCTCCAGGTATCTTCGAAAGTTATATCGGCATTATCACTTCTACGCGGCTCTAGGTTTTAGATCTAATTTTTACGGTTAGATCTAGATCTAGGCTGCTCAATCTAATTTTCTGCGGCCAGATCTAGATCTAATCTTATCTTCTCTAAGGCTGGGTTCTACGGGCAAGTAAAATATGGCTCCGAGCTTCGCAAAAATCACTGGTGGCTCACCCGCCTCTGGAGGGCAATCTCCTGCCCATATCGTCAGTGAAGCCCCAGCTCCCACTATCCAAGTGGTCCAGGCCTCACTCGATGAAGCTTTGAAGTTTTCCGAAAGTGCCCTAATTTGCCGGTTCAATGGTTTTTGGCCGCGGCTGATAGCACTCCACAATTGGATTTCAGAGGTATGGAAGCCTGTCATTTCTGATGAAATTAATATCTACCCTTGTGCTAGGGGTTTCTTTATAGTAGATTTTGAAAATCCTGAAAGCAGACAATGTATTCTAGATTCCGGCCCTTGGTTTTGGGAAAAATCAGGCCTATTCATGAAGCCATGGGACCCATCATTCGATCCCTCTACAGCAGTGATAACCTCAGCACCAGTTTGGGTGAGATTGCCAAGCCTACCCTTGCATCTCTGGAATCTCTCCTCACTAAAAGCCATCGGAAATGCAATTGGGAAATTTTACTGCAGGTGCCCAGAAACAGAGGAATATGCCAGAACCACCTATGCACGCATCTGTGTGGAAATGGACTTCAGTGCCGGATTCCCAGCTGAAATAAACCTAACAAGTAAAGACTATGTGTGGAACCAGAAACTTGATTATGAAAGTGTCCTCTTCAGATGTCGATCCTGCTTTGAGACAGGGCATCTAGCCAAAAATTGCCCAAAAGCCTCTGAGAAAAATTTTGCTAGAAAAAACCACCACAGATCTACATGGTGGGAAGGAGCACAAAAAGAACACTACACTGTCATCAAAGAAGAATATTCTAGAGAAAACTCTGAGTCACAAGAAAGCAGGGAAGAAATAAACAACTCTCAAGACAAGCAAGGAGAAATCCCGCCCCAGCAAATCAACAGTTATGAGGATTCGAATAACTCAGAATATAAATCTCCATTTAACAACAAAGTAGATCTCCTAGACCAAACTTCTTCTCCGACTATTTTCAAAAGAACGAACACAATAGATCGCGAAGCTAAGACACCAATGTTCCAAGAGCCAGAAGAGATGAAGGAGATGCAAGATAAAGGAAGTTGGAAGACCGTAGAGAAAAAAAAGAAAGCTACAACACCAATCTCGCCAAGAAAGACGAGGAGCCAGACAAGTAAAAATTAAGAAAATTGTAGGTCCGATAGACCAATTTGGTCTCAGTGGACGTTAACCACCATCATCATCATCATCATCATCATCAATAACTAACTGTAAGGGGTTAATATTAACCATTATAAGATTAATATTTAGATTTGAATAATATGGTCTGGCTAAAAAAGATTGTAAATTCTACCCTATTATAATATTATAATTTAATAAGATTTAGTATAATAATTTTATAAAACTTATTAGATAATCCAAGAATGTATTAAATGGCATTGTAAAATATTAATATTTTTCATTGATAATAATATTATAATTAAATAATTTTTAACCTACCTATTCTTTCCGTTTCTTAATCAATTGTGGCCTTGGTCCAATTAAGCCTAATATAGTCGTTTTTCCAGTCAAACCTAACCGTTGGAAGATCTGCCATCCTTATTTAACACGTAGCCATGATCTGATTTTTTCAACTTGCCCTGATGATGAACCACACTAGTTGGTTTGAAACGCATCGAGAAAGATTTTCTAATGTGATTTTTCTGAAAATATTTTTAAAAACTCAGGAAAAGAGTTTGTTAATATCTCACAGGCCCATAGTTGTATCTCTCTCACCCCTTTGGCTAAGTTGTGTACTCAATAGTTAGTTTATAGGAGCTCAATGCATTAAATGCTATTAATATTGTTTGATATTCAATGATATTTTGTGATAACATAGTATTCATCAAGGATTGATAGATATTGTCTATAGGATCCCAATGTTCATAGAAGGAATCTATCAAAGGAGCATTCAAGTTTATTTAAATCATAATGAGAAAACAAAGGACTGCAATGTTAATACTAAAATAATGCCCAATACCACTAATACTAATGAAAATGGGGATGTAACACAAGATTTTTCATGTTTGATGTGTATTACTATCATCTAATTTGGTCTTGTTCTCTTATTGGTAGATTATGGTTCAGATTTAGGATCATGGAGATCTTTGTAGCCTGTCATGGGCCTATGCATTTAATGCTTGAGATTTAGACTAGATCATTTGTATCTAACCGACTAAGCCACTATTAAAGCTCTTCTCCCAGGGTTTTTTGTCCCTAATACCCCACCACATCTTTATCCACATGACTGGAAAAATTAAGGTTGATGGACGCATAATTAGAGCATTCCTCTTGACAAATGAAGAGGGAGGGGCTCATAATGAGGCTATTCATACGCATGATTTAGACTCATGGACTGAACTCCATTACTAACAAATAATGATGAGAATACCATCTTTAAAGAGGTATACCTACCATAGTTGTAGGCATCCCTATAGCAGCATCCATTCTTCATTTATTCCTTCCTACTTATCTTATATTCAGATCATCAATTTTAAATTTACAGAAGATACACCCTCTTTTATTATAAAAAGAGAGAGACACTAAACATGCATACAATGTAGAGATAAAAACTAAACAGATAAGAATGGACACAAACACTACTAGATATAAAAAGAAAAAAAAAATACAAAAACACAAAGGAAACACTACTATGCATGCAAATTCAAACATATAGGAAACTCTGTGAATGACGAAGGAGGATGTGAACAAAAAATTGCATGACAATTCTCACATATATATAAAGTATGTACCTCCTTTTCCATTAAAGGAGTGGATACAAGAAAAATATTGGTCCACTTCAAAACAGAGCTAACAGATATTCGAAAAACTTGATCCTCTTCCAGAAAAGGTAATGGATAAATAACATGAATGTCCAACAAAATCTGGAGCTGCTTCTATAAGAAATTCTCCACTTTATCTATTTTCTTTGGATACCATACCATTTCTCAAAATTGGAAGAACAAGTTTGAATTCAACCCACCACTCAGCAATATTCTCACCTCAGTCTCAATTTCATCTAGAGTTACTTGTCATGCCCATAAATCCCGATAGCAACCTCAACTATTATCATTTGTCAGGGAAATAGAACACAACATAGGGATATGTTTTTTCTTTTGGCATGACTTCTTAAAATACTACTTGGAATTAACTTCATCAAAACAAAATGAAATTTTGTAATTGTAGCTTCAGCGAAACAAAATTACAATTTTTAATAGTCAAAATACAGAATTTTTGTAATTGTAGCTTCAGCAAAACAAAATGACATTTTGTAATAAGCAGAAGCCTATTTGGAATTTTGTAATTGTATCTTTAACAAAACAAAATGACTCAATGGAAAAATAATTGAAATTAGTTGGCTCATATCCATATATTTTAGGTATTTTTGGATCACAAAGTCTCATTTTCAAATTTTGTGCTTGATCAAGGTGTTCCAGTTCAAGTTACACCTTTTCATTACCTTGCAATAGAAAATTTTCAGTTCGTTGATTTGTAGTATCAAGAAGATTCTCTACTTGTTTATTTTCAGCTCCAATAGTGTGATCTATAGTGCAATTTGCAACAGGATAATTTTCCTCATCTTCTTAACATACAGAAAGTTAAGTGTGATTTTCACCATCTTTTGCAAGAGAATTCGTGGAAGACGTAGAACAAATGGTTGACTTGAACTACTCAGATAAGTGGAAAGCCCTTTTAAACAAGACATATGTAGAAATGTGATAAAATATCCAATATACCTTCACATTTTCATAGCTGATCTCCAAATATTTTTAGTTGTCTTCTACACTTAAGTTGCGTTCTTGACTACCAAATACTATAAAATAAGAAACTTTGGGCTTAACATGTGTCCAAGATTCCTTTAGATTCATATTCAACACTTCCCTCGGAGGTGTGCAATTTTGAATGTAATTTGCACAACTCATTGTTTTAGCCTAAAAGGAAGGGGTTGTGTTCTTGCAGTTGGCCACTCTTTCAATGATTAGTTCTTTTTTAGCATTGTCATTTTGTTGAAGGGTGTACACATTGATGTTGAGTACCATATTTTCTACAAAATATTTGAATGCTTGACTCACATACTCCCCCCATTTTTTGTGGACATTTTCTTCATAGTAAGGGATAATTGTTACTTAGTAAAATCCTTAAAGGTATTAAAAGGAACAAATACCTTGCTCTTGTACTTAAGAAAGTACACCCAAGAGAGACATAAGTCATCACTAAAGGTGAGTGCATACTTAGCCCCTGAAAATGAATGAGTCAGAAATGGGATGAGATCACTATGTACCATCTTACAACATTTGATAGCACACAAGGCCTTAACTTTTGGAAAAGGATCTTGATGTAAGAAACTTTAGGAAGACCAAGCACTAAAGTTTGGGGTCTCAACTATTACAAATACTTGTAATTCATGTGTCCAAATATTTTATGGACCTGTAATGTTGTGTCTTTGTTGTTTTCACTTATGTTTTTCATCTTACTTATGTTTTATCAACTGTCGTAAAGTCTTTATTCTCAAGCATTTCTCAAGATTTCATCACTTGAAGTTAACATTCATTTCATTGTTGGCATAATCAATTCTACTTTAGTTTTAACATATGGTAATTTCATATCAAGTTGGCTATAGGGACAAAAAGAAGATTTCATCATTCGGTGGGATGTTGTGCACTTGAGCTTAATGGCATGCCTATAACAAAAAACATGAACTTCCATCCTTTGGGATCATATAGTATTCTTTTGGGCATGGATTAGTTTTTTATTCATAGGACCAAGGTATATTTGTATGACAAGGCCATTGAGTGCCTTTATGATGCTACAAAAAAAAGAGTCTTGTAGGGAAAGTAGAAGCTTACATCAGTAAGCATGATTACAGTTATGCAAGCTAAGCATATTCACAAAAAAGTATGTGTATTTTTTGCAGTACATGTTTCCAATGACAAAGGTTCAATGGATGATAAGGATGGTGAAGTCCTAAGGAGGTATCCTATCTTACAACAGTTTTAGGATATGTGTCCTTTAGAGATTCCAGAGCTTCCACCTCATAGGGAGGTGGATTTCTCTAATGAGTTTATACCAAGAGTAGCACCAAAATCTAAGCCACCATACAGAATGAGCAGGCTGGAGTTGGTGGAATTGAAGTTGCGGCTTAAAAGAAATGTTTCATAAGGGATAACTAAAGCTAAGTGTGTCTCCTTGGGGAGGACCAGTGTTTTTTGTAAAGAAGAAGGATGGTACTCAAATATTGTGCATTGACTATAGGAAGATGAATAAGGTGAATATCAAGAATAGGTACCCATTTCCTTGTATTGATAATTTGTTTGATCAACTGAAGGGAGCAACAATATTTTCAAACATTGATTTGATATCGGGGTATCATCAAGTGCACATAAAACAAGAAGACATCTAGAAGACTGCATTTCGTATAAGGTATGGGCACTATGAGCTTTTGGTGGTTCCTTTCGGTCTTACCAATGCACCCACCACCTTCATATGTTTGATGAACAATTTCTTGCACCCTTATCTAGATAATTTTGTCATAGTATTTATTAATGATATATTGGTCTATTTGAAGAATGAGGAAGGTAGTGGTATTGATATTGTTGAGAGAGAATAATTTTCATGCCAAGCTCAGCAAGTGTAGCTTCTTTCAGTCTCAAATTCGTTACTTGAGACATGTTGCTTCCAAGGACGAGATAGCAGTGGATCCAGAAGAGATTAAGGCTATCATGGAGTGGAAAGCTCCAATGAATGTGGATGAGGTTAGATCATTCATGGGACTAGTGGGATATTAAAAGAGGTTTATTAGGAACTTATCTAATATTGTCTATCCATTACATCCTTGTAGAGGAAGGGAAAGAAGTTTGATTGGACTGATGAGTATGCAATCATTTTTTATCAGTTGAAGATATTTCTTACTAATGCTCTAGTTTTGAGGATTGTAGATCCTGATAAGGAGTTTTTGGTTTTCACATATGCATGTAAGGAAGGACTTGGTGGAGTCCTGATGCAGGAAGGGAAGGTGGCTTTCTATGAATCACTAAAGTTGAATGAACATGAGCAAAATAATTTGACTGGTGATATTGAGTTAGCAGTTATTATTCATGCATTGAAGATGTGGAGACATTATCTCCTTGGTAGGAGGTTCATCCTGATGAGTGATCATAATGGGATGAGATACTTGTTTGACCAACCTAATCTGAATGGAAGGAAATCTAGATGGTTGGATACTCTCAGTGGTTTGACTTTGAAATCAAGTATATAAAAGGAAAGGAGAACTGGGTTACAGATTCTCTATGAAGGAGAGTACAAATGAATCATATTTCATTGGTGAGATATTATGGGACAAATTCACAGGAGTGGATCTTACATGCAGGGAAACAGGATGAGAGGTACCAGTAGCTGAAGTAGATATTGTAGCTCAAGGTGAAGATAATAAGGATGATGAGTATCACCTCACAGCAGATGCCTTGGTTAGATTCAGGAGCAAGATCTATGTGCATGATAGTAGTTAATTGAAGAAGATAATTTTGAAAGAGTTTCATGTCAAACAATATTCATGCCACCCAGGATACCATAAGACTTTGACAGCTATCAAGAAGTTATACTACTGGCCAAATTTGAAGAAAGAGGTGGTTGAGTTTGTTACCAAGTGTTTGGACTATCAATAGGTGAAATTTGAATGCAAGCATCCAGTTGGTTTTTTGCAACCTATTCTGAATCCAGAATGGAAATGGGAGGTCATTTCCAAGGAATTCATTACAGGTTTTCCTAGGACATAAAGGAAACATGATTCCATCATGGTTGTGGTTGACAGGTTGAGCAAGGTAGCTCACTTCATTGTAGTGAAATCTATTAATTTAGCTGGTGAATTGGCCCATATCTTAATTAAGGATATAGTGAGGCTTTATAGAGTTCCCAAGAGGATTATCTCAGATAGAGATGCCAATTCTTGGAAGGAATTGTTTGTAGGCTTGGGGATAGAGCTATCTCTTAGAACAACTTATCATCCACAGACAAAGAGGATTAATAGGATCGTTTGAGGATATGTTGAGGATGTATGTCACGAATCAGCAAAGGAATTAAGAGGAGTATATTTCACTCGTGGAGTTTTCTTATGATAATGGGTATCAGGAATCCTTGGAGATGAGTCCATTTGAGGCTTTCTGAGGGAGTATTTGTAATACTCCTACCAGTTGGAGTGATCCAGTGAGTAGGGTGTTTATTGGATTGCATATGTTGAGAGAGATGGAACAGGAGATGCAAGTTTTCAAGAAAAATTTGAAGGTAGTATATCATAGGAAATGGAGCTATGTAGATTAGCATAGAGCATTCAAGGAGTTTCAGGTTGGAGAGCATGTGTACTTTCATATCAGGCCCAAGAAGAGATCCTTGAATATTAGGTCATGTGCCAAGTTGGCACCTTGATATTCTAGACCTTTTGAGATCCTTGATAAGACTGGACTAGTGGCATACAAATGTGCAGTGCCTCCATAAGTGAAATTACATGATTTTTTCCAAATTTCATTGCTTAAAAGGTATATACGAGATGTCGATCATGTGATTTATTGGTCTACATTATAGGTGTAACCATAAGGAGAGTTCCAACCAAATCCTCAATGCATATTGCAGTGGAAGAATCTCATGCTTTGGAACCGAGAAATAGAGAAACATATAGTGCAATGAAAGCACTTTAGGCCTATTGATGCTACATGAGAGATGGGTGAACAAATGTGGGTAGTATATCCTTCTTTATTTTCCAGTTAAATCAAATTTACTTAGTACATTTGCTTTAACTAGCAAATAAGAAGGATATAATGCCCAAGAAGGATCTGTGTGTGTATCTGTTTGTGGAGATTGTAAATATTGGATCAAGTTGTGCTTTTAAAGCTCTAATAAGCATTATGTTTGTAAATACTGCATTGAGATTTGTTTATAGGGCTCCATAGGTAGTATGTTTGTCATGTTTCAAAAAGTTTGCATTGTTATAAGATTCATAAGAACACTAAGGGTGGTATTCCCCCAATAGGAAGGGGTTTGTAATAGCCCCAGGTTACATTTCCATGTAATAAAAGGATATTATAAAAGGAAAAGGAAAAATGTCATGTGACACGTATTCCAAGTTGAATGAAGGGGAAAACCATTACATTGGGCATCACTTATGGTTAATTATTTATTCATTATGGAAATTGTTATTGGAAAAAGAAAAAGGGAAGTAAATGGAAGTTAATTCAAGAAGTAAAGAAAAATAAGAGAAATGGAAGATGAAGAGACAAGAATATGCATGCAAGGTAAATTGAATAAAAAGGAAAAGAAAAAGAAAAGAAAGGGAGAGAGAACATTTTAACACTCTATTATACATTCTAACATTCACTTGGACAAGGAGATGAAAAATAAGAGAGAGAATTCTAACACTCTCTTGGACATTCCAGCATTCACTTGGATAGGGAGAGGAAAAAGGAGAACAATTGTAGCTAGAGTAGAGAGCACTTGGATACAATCAAAACACAAGCAAGAAAGGAAAATCAAGGGAACGTAAGAGGAATTTGGACAGTAGTAGGCAAGGGTAAAAATCAAGAAGGAAAAGAGCAATCAATAGAAGGACTTTACAGGTAACAATTTGCATGTGTGATTATCTTGCTACGATTTCAATGCATGGTTCATGAATTTGGTTTATTAGTTATTTTGTTGTCATTTGCATGGGATTTTACTTGATTGGCAGTGGTGTACAACTTTGCCTATGCCATTTCCTGGATAGCCATGAGGTAGTGGGTTGCCTATTTGGTTGAGCTTTGGATTGTCAGTAGATTTTGGATCCTGAAGAGGTGGTCTTAGGAAAATCCCAAGGGTTGAGGATGGAGATGGTTTTCTCTGGGAATCTCTTGATAGGTCAGTGGAAACAGGAAATTGCTTCATGGTATGTAAAGAAATATTAAGGCATCCACGCTTGTATTGGTTTTGGTGATCTCTAGACTGGTTTAAGTGAGATCACTGTGTCTTGAGGGTAGAGGTGGTTTAATTTCTAGATTCACTATTTGGTTATGTTTTGGTTTATCTCATGAGATCCCACAATAAAGCTTGGAATATGGCATGAGGGTGATTGGTTGAAAGAAAGAATTGGTTCAGCCTAATCTATGGTTGAGTGGTATGTGGAAGTCCCAGACTTGGTTGGAATTAGGCATATGTTATTATGTGTTATTCTTTAATGAGATAAATGATTACATGTTGAATTTTAATGTGTTATTTTATCATTGGTTTTTCATGGTTTCGTTCTGGTTAAATGTTGGTTACATGCATGGTATATTTATGATTATATGATGTGCTTTGATTATTGACCTTGCTCATGTTTATAACAAGTTACTGAATAGTTTATATGAATGCGTGAGATTATATGAGTTTGATACAACTAGCATGAGAGGACAGTGAGCCTTATTGATGAAACTAATGAAATAGTGAACATATATGCATTCATGACTTATAGGTACTGTAACCATGGTCCTCCCACATTTACCCAAGTTAACCAGTCTGCTAGGGTAAACATGTGATGAGAGGCTACTATGATGTCATTCAACTCCCCATGTATAGTTAAGGAAGTGGAACCGACAAAAAAACCATTATGACCTTCCACACATGCTACAGAACCATCAAGAGCTAAGCAACCCCTCTAGGTGACCAAACCCTAAGACAAATTGGCAATTGGCATTTCACTGATATGGACCCACAACCACTCCCATGACAATCCATGCATGCGACTGAGGCCTTCCAGTCTCTCCCATAGCAAGGAATGCCATCGACTGTTGACTTTTTCAACTACTTCTGAGCTAATGACCTTAGATTCGGGGCAACGTTTTCAAGGCTAGGACTCAGTCCACTTCACAAAAATTTATAAATGATAAATAACATTGATGAATTGAGGCTTCTGTGACCCATATCAGGTTTATGAGAAATTCCTCGACGTAAATCACAGGATAAATCATTTGTCGATGCGTTTCGAACCAACAAGTGTGGTTCATCGTCAGGACAAGTTGAAGAAACAAATCCAGCTTAGCATGTTAAATAGTCTCAACAGAGACTCCAACGACTATCTTGACTAACGGCTAATTTTGACTTTAGGACCAGAGTTAAGATTTAATTGAAATTAGTTAAATTATGTGAATAAATAAAAATATAAAATAATTTAAAATTGTTAAAGGTTAGTTAGAAAGTTATTAAAAAATTATAATTTGTTTTTCAAATGGGACTTAAATAATAAGTATATATATATAAAAGAAATATATACAAAGGTTAGTTAGAAAAAAATTTGAAATATGAATAAAATTTTTAATTACGAAAGTAATAAAAGGTAAAAAGATTTTATTTCATTATAAATAAATAAATAAATTCAAAAAAATAATAATAATAATAATAATAAATAAATAAAAATAAAAATAAATCAATAAATAAAAAATAATAATAATAATAAATAAATAAATAAAAATAATAATAATAATAATAATAATAATAATAATAATAATAATGGAAATTAAATAAATTAATTAAAGTAAATAAATCAAGTGAGCGAAAAATAAAATAAATGAATAAATTAATTAAAATAAATAAAACAAGCGAGCGAGAAAAAAAAAATAATAAATAAATAAATAAATAATAATAATAATAATTGAATAAAACAAGCAAGCGAGGAGGAAGGAAAAAACAAGGCGCCCAGGAAAAACGGTGAAATAAAGGGGAACCAACGAAAGCAAGAAAGGGCAAGACTAGGAAGAAAGGGCCGGGATCTAGCAGCTACTGATCTTCCAGCCATCATCTCGATTGAGATTGCTCGGCCTTCTTTCAATTTCAATAGATTCTCTGAATTTACGGTGATGGAACTGAGCAACCTTGGCAATAACCTTGCCCTCCTCAATACACAGGGCGCTCCATCCATCAAAGGATTGAGGAGGCCAAGGTTATTGCCAAGGTTGCTCAGTTCCATCACTGTAAATTCAGAGAAGCTATTGAAATTGAAAGAAGGATGAGCAATCTCAATCGATATGATGGCTGGAAGATCAGTAGCTGCTGGATCCCGGCCCTTTCTTCCTAGTCTTGCCCTTTCTTGCTTTTGTTGGTTCCCCTTTATTTCGTCGTTTTTCCTGGGCGCCTTATTTTTTCCTTCCTCCTCGCTCGCTTGTTTTATTCAATTATTATTATTATTATTATTATTTATTTATTTTTTTTTTTTTTTTTTTTTTTTTTTTTTTTTCTCGCTCGCTTGTTTTATTTATTTTAATTAATTTATTCATTTATTTTATTTTTTGCTCGCTTGATTTATTTACTTTAATTAATTAATTAAAATAAATAGTGGGTTGCCTATTTGGTTGAGCTTTGGATTGTCAGTAGATTTTGGATCCTGAAGAGGTGGTCTTAGGAAAATCCCAAGGGTTGAGGATGGAGATGGTTTTCTCTGGGAATCTCTTGATAGGTCAGTGGAAACAGGAAATTGCTTCATGGTATGTAAAGAAATATTAAGGCATCCACGCTTGTATTGGTTTTGGTGATCTCTAGACTGGTTTAAGTGAGATCACTGTGTCTTGAGGGTAGAGGTGGTTTAATTTCTAAATTCACTATTTGGTTATGTTTTGGTTTATCTCATGAGATCCCACAATAAAGCTTGGAATATGGCATGAGGGTGATTGGTTGAAAGAAAGAATTGGTTCAGCCTAATCTATGGTTGAGTGGTACGTGGAAGTCCCAGATTTGGTTGGAATTAGGCATATGTTATTATGTGTTATTCTTTAATGAGATAAATGATTACATGTTCAATTTTAATGTGTTATTTTATCATTGGTTTTTCATGGTTTCGTTCTGGTTAAATGTTGGTTACATGCATGGTATATTTATGATTATATGATGTGCTTTGATTATTGACCTTGCTCATGTTTATAACAAGTTACTGAATAGTTTATATGAATGCGTGAGATTATATGAGTTTGATACAACTAGCATGAGAGGACAGTGAGCCTTATTGATGAAACTAATGAAATAGTGAACATATATGCATTAATGACTTATAGGTACTGTAACCATGGTCCTCCCACATTTACCCAAGTTAACCAGTCTGCTAGGGTAAACATGTGATGAGAGGCTACTATGATGTCATTCAACTCCCCATGTATAGTTAAGGAAGTGGAACCGACAAAAAAACCATCATGACCTTCCACACATGCTACAGAACCATCAAGAGCTAAGCAACCCCTCTAGGTGACCAAACCCTAAGACAAATTGGCAATTGGCATTTCACTGATATGGACCCACAACCACTCCCATGACAATCCATGCATGCGACTGAGGCCTTCCAGTCTCTCCCATAGCAAGGAATGCCATCGACTGTTGACTTTTTCAACTACTTCTGAGCTAATGACCTTAGATTCGGGGCAACGTTTTCAGGGCTAGGACTCAGTCCACTTCACAAAAATTTATAAATGATAAATAACATTGATGAATTGAGGCTTCTGTGATCCATATCAGGTTTATGAGAAATTCCTCGACGTAAATCACAGGATAAATCATTTGTCGACGCGTTTCGAACCAACAAGTGTGGTTCATCGTCAGGACAAGTTGAAGAAACAAATCCAGCTTAGCATGTTAAATAGTCTCAACAGAGACTCCAACGACTATCTTGACTAACGGCTAATTTTGACTTTAGGACCAGAGTTAAGATTTAATTGAAATTAGTTAAATTATGTGAATAAATAAAAATATAAAATAATTTAAAATTGTTAAAGGTTAGTTAGAAAGTTATTAAAAAATTATAATTTGTTTTTCAAATGGGACTTAAATAATAAGTATATATATATAAAAGAAATATATACAAAGGTTAGTTAGAAAAAAATTTGAAATATGAATAAAATTTTTAATTACGAAAGTAATAAAAGGTAAAAAGATTTTATTTCATTATAAATAAAAAAATAAATTCAAAAAAATAATAATAATAATAATAATAAATAAATAAAACTAA